>WNWK01009429.1:0-76797 GCA_009830355.1 Cherax destructor | reverse complement strand
ATCATAATGGATTAATAAAAATGTCTATATTAAATAATATTTAAATTTAAAATCCCAGAGTGATTATTATTTTTTTATTATTATTATTATTAATATGGTGTCTTTAAGAAAAAGAAAACCCCTTAGGTTTTTTAACATGTATCCACTCCATCACAGTTTTAAGTATATTTAGGTAAAGGAAAATAATATAATTACAGTGGCCCCCATTTTAAACTTAACCGCCCCGGGACCCCATTCAAAGCCCAAATTTTTAAAAAACGAACAATTTTTCCCCATAAGAAATATTTAAACCAATTAACCCTTTCCCAAAAACCCCAAAAAATTTTAAATTTTTTTTTTTATAGAGTTTTAATTATATTTTTAAAACCAAAAAACAAAATGGGTACAATTATTAATAAATAAATAAACATTTAAATAAACATAAAAATAACTTTTTTACTTCCCTTTTAAATTGAAGTTTTTGATGGCATCTGGAAGATAGGGGAGGAGTAAAGGGGGGGAGGGCGGGCCCAGTTTTTGGGAAGGGGAACCCAAAAAAAGGGGACTTCGGGAAAACAAGTCCTTATCTGGGGTTACTTTTTCTTTTTTTTTTTTAATATGGACCAGCTTGAGTCACTGGCCCCTGACTAAAAAAAACTGTCCAGAGTCCCCCCGTTTTGGGCCTCAAGATGTCCCCAAATGGGAAATTTTTTTGTCACTGAAAAGGGGAAAAAGGGGGGTTTTTCCCAGTTTTGCCGGGTTTTCCCCCAAAAACCCTTTTGAAATCATTCCACTTTCACAAATCTTTTTTACCCCTTTTGAAAAAGGGACCGTCCACTCCCTTTCCCTCCTGTGAAGAAATTTCCCCTCAGCTGTGGTCTGATGCTGTTTGGAAGTGTCTTGCAGCTCTTCAGGGGTTTAGCTCTCCCTGTGGGTTGGCCCCAAACCTTTCCACATCCGACCACCCCCAAACCCCGGGGATTTCCCCAACCCCACAATAAAAACCCAAAAACAGGCAGAGGGTGGCCCGGGGGTCAGGGTAAACCCTCAGCCTCAAAATCCCTCTGTTGGACACTATCCCAATTTTTCCAAGCAGAGTTCAAAGCCCTTTGGAAGTCCCCTCCCAATCCTTATTTTAAATGCTTATGCAGTTGTATTATTATTATAATAAACCCAAAACCGGGGGGGTTCACCGGGGGTTTTTTGTAGGATGCGGGGAGGGGGGGCCCCGGGGGGGGAGAGGGGGGGGATTAGTGGGGGGGGGAAAAGTGCAAGATGACGGTGGGGGGCGGGGGAGGGGGGAAAAATGGGGGTGAAGGGACGGGGGGAGGTGGGGGAGGTAAAATTTTTCCCCAGGTTTGTGTAGTAAGCCCAGTTTCTGTAAAAAAGTCAATGGGGGCCGGTTTAAAAGGGGGGGCCCATCTGAAAAAAGGGGGAAGGTAAAAAAAAGGGCCGCAGGCAAAAGGCGTTTGGAGGTAAATTCTGGGGTTTTTTCCCGGATAGGGGGGCGTCCAACAGGATAGGGCCAAAAAAAAACACTGGAACCTGACAATGCTCACAGAAGGGCGGGGGGGCCCTAATAGGGGGGAAAAAAGTGTGGGCCGAGGGAAGGGGGGAGTGTAGTCTCCCCCAATTGGTAAAAAGAAGGGCCAAAAAACCCCCAAAACCGGTTTAATAGAATGAAGTTTGATTAGCAGGTCAGGGGTTACCCAAAAAAGGGCCCCCAAGGTGGGAGAATGACCGAAAAATCCCCCGTGAAAGGAACCCCCTTTTTTGAAACTGGAAGGTCATGTACTGCCCCCCAACCCCAGTGTCTGCCTGTTCACCCCCCAAGCCAACACCCCCAAAAGGACCCAACAAAAGACAATATCTTTATGTTGCAAAAAAGATACGGCGTAAAAAGGGGGAATCAAAAAGGGGGGGGTGAGGTGAAAAAATTTTTTTAAGGATAGCCTGAAAAAACCCCCAAGGGGAACCCCCAAAAAACGACCACAAATGGTAACTCAAAAAAGGGGGGGAAAAACGGATAAGTGCCACAAGGGGGGGCATCAATTAAATAAATTTTTGTTTAAGGAGGGAAAAAATTCCTTGCACCCCCCCGGGGAAAACACTCCCCCAACCGCCGAAAGATGACTTTGAACCATCGGTGTATACTGCGGGCATGAATAAAAGGGGAAAAAAGGGTCTAGAAAGAAAAGAGGAGCCGAAAAGGTTAGCCCGCCCCAAGGAAAAAAGGGAATAGAACAACCGGAAAAAAAAGGGGTTCCGGGGGGTGGAGGAAAGGGTAAAACCCATGAACATATAAAGGCGGGCTGAAGGAAAAAAAGGGGAATGCAAAAAAAAAAAAAAGGGGAAAATTTTTTTAAAAAAAAAACAAATAACGGCTCACTAACATCGGGACCCCCCTTGGGGGAAAAGGGTTTGGGGAGGTCATGAGGAAAAAAAATGGAATCAATGTGCACCCACGACGATCGGACAAGGATGGAATTTGCCTACATAGAGGCTCTCAAGGGGGAAGAAGAAACACCAGGCATAAGCGAACCCCGGTGATGGATGGGATTAAGGCTGGAAAAGGGCGGGAAAAAGGCCCCGAATATATCTGGGCCCCCTTTCATTTTGGGTAGAATTGGGGCTGAATGTTTTAAGGGAAATTCTACGACCCCCCCCCATGAAAGAGGCGGGGGTTTTTTGGGGGTTCACCCGGGGCCCAGGGAAAGTCCCCCAGGGGAGGGAAAAGGGGGGTTTTCCCCGGACAATCTGCGGGAAAAAAGGGGGGCCCAAACCTAGTATAAAGCTTCTGGGGTCCCCGGGGGGGGGGTCAATGGATGATCAGGGGCCACTAAAAATCTAGGGGGCGAATTTTTTATTTTTCCCCCGGGGAAAATTTAAAACCCCTGGGGGTGGCCCAACCCCAAAAAACCCCCCGGGTTTAGGGGGATGCGGGGGGAAACTGCAATGGGGGGACAGTCAGCACCCAAAACTATAAAAAGTCACCCAAAAAGAGAATGCCCCCAAAAATTTTTGGGTGGGAGAACAGATCCCCCGATTATTTAAAAAAACAGAAAAAGTGTTGTGCTCAGAACACACCCTTTTGGGGGCCCCCTTCCCCGCGGGAAAAGGGGGAGAGTTCATTCCCCAACCCCGGAAAATTCTGTCGTTAAGGTTAAGAAAGAATGGAAAAATTGCCCCGGAGGCCCAAAAGGGGGGGGGCCCCCAAAATATTATATCCCCCAAAATTTTATATAACCCTTTTTTAAAAAGGCAAAAAAAAATAGCAAAACCCCCTGGTTATTAGGAAAAAATTAATATCGTTGAGCAAGGGGTAAAACGGGCAGAAAAGGCTCCCCCTACTGACTGGGGGGAGACTATTGTGAGCTTAAATACCACATAAAACCCCCTTTTAAATGGGGGCCCCTTCCCCCAAAATGCACTGGAAAAGCAAGGGCCCCGGAGTGGAGGGATCACGCCCCCTAGCACCGGGTTTTTTAAAAGGAAACAAAGCAAAAATTCCCCCCAGCGGGGGAAAATAACCCTTTTCGACCATAAGTTTAAAAAAAAGTCGAAGAGGACAGAAAAAGCAGACTGATGAAATGCCCAGAAATGGGTTGCCGGGGCCCGGCTCCCCGATGATGGGAAGCAGAGGTTGCCTCCAGTTCTTAAAGGGGGGAAAAAGGAAATTATTATTTTTTTTAAAAAAAAAATCAAAAGGGCTTTAACTGGGGTGGCAGACTTAGAAGAAAGGCGGGGGCTTTGATGGAGCCCTGAGAAATGGGGGCCGGATGGTTCCCAAATTTTAGTGGCAACGGCAAGAGGGTGTGAATCGACACCAGAAAAACCCGAAGAACAGGAGGGGTCGGGGGGGAAATTTTCCATTTAACCCCCTTTCCCCAGATTCCTCACGGAAGAAAAAAGGAAAGTAACTTCACCAGAAAATTTCCACCGTAGGGGAAAACGACGAGCAATAGCTCTCTTCTCCCCGAAATAAAAGGGGGGCCCCCTGTGGTTCTGATATGATACCTGCCCATGCAGCCGTTTAAAACACTGCCCGGCACAAAAAACCCCCAAAAGGCACGCATTTTGAGGATGCTTGCCCGGGTTTGGGAACAGAATGTGAAGCCGCTGTGGGATGGGGGAAAAAAAAGAGATGAAAAACCTCACTGGGGGGCCCGAGGGGGGAACCCCCTCATGGAAACAAAGATGTGCGAAAGGCCCCACCCCCGGGGTCAAACCAGCGGGGGAAATGGGGAGGTGGAAAAAAAAAAGGGGGGTTTTTAAAAGGTTTTTTTGGGGAAATGACGCTGTCATTAAGCCCCGGGAGGACAGACCAGGTAAAAAAAAGGGGGGGGTAAAAAAAAGGCGGGGGGGAAAAAAGATCGATGCGGGAAAAAAGAATGAGTTGGGGGATAAAAATGGGTAGGAGTCCCCTTTTTTAAAAAACAGGGGGGGAAAGGGGGAAAAAAAAACCCAAAATTTAATGCCACGGAGTCACAGAATCCTCCCAGAGAAAATGGTGTGCGAAAACCCCGGAAAATAGAAGGGGGCGGTAAAGAAACCAGAAAATCAACATCTGGGATAGACATTGCCCCTTGGGGAGAGATAAAAGGGGAAAAGTGTGTATCCCCCTTATTCAATGGATGGGGGCCGGTGAAAAGGGGAAAAAGGGAAAAAAGCTTTACCAGGGCCCAGGGGATAAGAAAAGATTTCTCTTTAAAATTTCCCCCTGGGAAAAAAAGGGCCCGATAAATTTTTAACAAATCATAGCCTAAAAAAGGGCCCCCTTAACAGTGGATTGAAATTTTTTGGGTTTTTGCAAAAAACCCCAAAAGGGAAACAGAGACAACACCTGAACTCCCCCGGGGTTCCCCCCGACCCCCGGGTTTTCCCCCCTGTAAAAAAACCATGATTTATGGAGAGAAAGATGTAAGTGGAAGTAGGGGGAAAAAGGGGGCTAGGGTTAGAAAAGTCCTTTGGGGGGGCAGTGGAAGGCCTGTAATCAGAGAAGGGGGGGAGGCGTTGTAAAAAGGGAAAAGGGGGTTGAGGCGAAGAAAAAGAGATGAGGAACCCCAGGGGGGGGAAAATTCCCCCTCATCTGTCCAGTCTCTGTAATATATTCTGCTTTCCCCGTGTTTGGAAGTCAAAGATACAGAATGTGGGACTACTTTGGGGAAAAGGAAAGGGACAACGTGGGGGGTCTATAGACTGCACTAAAGTAAAAGGGTGAGGGGGTAAAAAAAAGGGGAAAAAAGGGGGAAAGGGGGTTTTGGGGGGGGACAGGGGGTGAAAAGGGGGGGGTATGAGGAGGAGGGGGGAAAAACCCCCCCACACTTATAGGGGAAAAAAATCAGGGGGGGGGGCCCAGTGGGGGTTATTTTTTGGGGCTTATGAGAAGGGGGGGGGCGAGGTTTAGATGAAGAAAAGAGGGCGTGGGCTGGGGTTGTGCGGGGTGAGTAGGGGAAGGAGGTGGACAGTTTGGGGCCGGGGGGAAGGGGGGCCCAGCCAAGAATATCAAAAGGATTCGAGGGGGGGTTTTTGTGGATGAGGCAACCACAGAGGAAAAAGGGGAAATTGGGGGGCCCAAAAAAGGGGGGGGTTTTGCAAGGGGAAAAAAGAAATACGGGGGGGGTTCCCCCTTTTTAAGGGGGAAAATGAGAGACAGCCATGGGATGGGGGAAAAAATTCCGCCCTTTGGAAAAAGGGTTTCCCCCTCATTCAGGTAAACCGGAAAAAAGGGGGAATATGAAGGGGCCTCATGACAGTTTAAAAGGGGGGAAAAGGGGGGAGAAATACAAAAGAACTGGCATGGCCCCCAGCCCCCACAGACTGGGCATTCGGCCATGGACCTTGGAAAATTTTTTTTGGGTGACCAAAAAGCCAGCAGTTTCTACCCCCGCTGCGGTGTAGGGGTCCCTTTTTTTTTTAAACGTTTACCTGCAATTAACCCCAAGGTGGAAAAAATTTTAAAAAAAAACGTTAGGCGAGCTATTTAAGGAAACGCCCCTTGCTTATTGGGGGGGGGAAAAAAGTGTCCCCAAAAATTTGGAAAAAAAATTCTTTTGGGGGTCCCCAAAAAGCCGAAAATGTCATCACCACTGTCTGGAAATTCCGTTGGGCAATTTTGGGGGAAAAAAAACCCCAAAAAAC
The DNA here is from genome assembly GCA_009830355.1 of Cherax destructor. Lineage (NCBI taxonomy): Eukaryota > Metazoa > Arthropoda > Malacostraca > Decapoda > Parastacidae > Cherax > Cherax destructor. The sequence goes on along the minus strand of WNWK01009429.1, from coordinate 70,677 downwards.
CAAAATTGAGGGAAAAATTTCTTTTCAATAGAAACGGGTTTTTGGGGCAAGGGTCGGAAAGAAAGATCTGAGCCGGGCCCGGCCCTTTATGATCCCAGGGCCCCTTTTGGGGCGGGGGAAAAGAATGTTTGACCAAAAAATGGCGTAGTAGACCCCACCAATTTATGGTCTAAAAAGATAGGTTTGGGGGAAGTTGGACAAAGAAAAAAATTTGGGGCCATTGAGTAGTTTGAAACAAAAGATTTTTAAAGGGGGTGAGGACGAGCTGGTACCGGGAAAAAAGGGGGAAAAGGGAAAATGCCAATCGTCATTTTGGGCGGGGGCGTTTTTTGGGGGGGGCCCGATGGGGGGGGGGAAAACGATTAAAAAAATTTTCGCACCGTGGGGGGTTTTAATAAAAAGGGCAGAGAAAAGCAAAAGGGCAGGCGTATCAAAAAGGGGCCCGTCGGGCCCCCGGTACCTAAAGGGAGGGAAACCAGCCCCCGAAAAAAGGGGAAAAAGGGGGGAGGAAAAAGGTGTCCAAAGAGTCATCCAACGGGGGAGGGTCAGTACTGGGGGCGGTATCGGGGAAAGGGGGCCCGGGGGGGAGTGGGTTCATGGAGGGGGGCAGCCATTTTTTACTTTTTTTTATTTTTTAAGAAAAAAAAAAAAAAAAAAAAAAATAAAAAAAAAAAAAGGGGAAAAAGTGGAGGAATACCCCCAGGAGGAAGGAAAAGGGGGGCGCAAATCCCCCCCGGGGGCCCCCAAGGGGGGCCCTTTTAACACCGCAAGTAGTGCAGATGCCTGGAACCCCTTTTACCCCCTTCACGCCAGTAAACCAGCAACCCCGGGGAAAACCCTTTTTACATCCAAAAGCCTTTCCGGGGGACAAAAGAGAGGGCCGGATACCCCCAAAAACATACCTTACCACCCCCCAAATCAGAGGGCCTCCAGAATACACCCGGGGGCCCAAAAACCCAGCCACCCCGGGGGCCCGGGAAAGGGGGTCGGGACATCCCAAGCACCCCGATTCTCGGCAAAACTACACCCCCCCCAAAAAGGCCCCCAAAGGGGGAAAGGGAAAAGGCCACCCCCTTTCCCCCCACCGGGAAACCCAGAATGCCGGGGGGAAGCCCCGGGGGGGAAAACTGGAAGGAAATAAGGGGGGGAGGGGGGAGGAGGAGGAAAGGGAAAGGGAGGATGGGGAGAGGGGGAAAAAGGGGGTTTGGGGGGAGGGGGTTTGGGGTTGGGGGAAGCCCCAAAAAGGGCCAACCCCCGGGGCCGATAGTCTTACCACGTAAAAAGGGGCCCCCCTTTAAAAAAAGCAGTTGTAGATTTTAAAAATGATTCCCCCCGAACTCTTTTGGGGGGCAACTAAAAGGGCTGAGGTCACTTCAAAGCATTTTTTGAAACACTGCTTTTGTGTAGATTTTTTTAAGTTAGAAATGACCTGCTGGTCCATGGGTTGGATGAGAGGGGGGGGTGTTAGGGGGCAAGAACTTCACTGTGATAAAAAGGAAGCCCCCCGGAAAAAGTGGGTCACCAAGTTTGGAGGATGGGGGGAGCATTCCCCGAACAGGGGGGGCAATTAAATTTTTTTTTCCCCGGGGGGTTTTTTTCCCCCACGGGGGGCCCAAAATTTTTATGGACCCCCCTTTTTTAAAAAACTCCTTTTTGGAACCCATGCCCTTTTATTAGCTTTCCACAACACAAAATCTTTTTTTTGGGGGCATTGTTTGTCTTGAAGACGGGGGTTTTTCGGGGGTGAAAACCAGTAAAGGCTTCACTCTAAAATCCCCAATTAGCAAAAAAACCAAAAAAAGGGTTCCCCCTTTCATAGGCTTGTGGGACTTTTTTTCCCCAATTACCCCACATGATAGATAAGTTTTAAACCCAAAAACCCGTTTTGGTTTTCCACCTTTTAGGGTTTTTTTTTACCAAAAAACGGGTCTTGGCCTTTTAAAATAAAACCCATATTTTAAAAATAATTTTTCAGTTTTAAAAATAAAAAAAAGTGGTAAAATTCCGGAATAAGGACAAAGTGAAACCCCAAACAATAATTGTAATAGGGAAAATTTTAAATTTTTTTCATTTTTCCTTTTTTTTCCAAAAATAACACCCCCAAAACCCCCCTTGTAATACAGTGGAACCCCCCTTACGATTTATCATCTTACGTTATTTTGGTAACCCTATTATCGTAAATTTGTTTTTTCGATGTTTTTCCGTTTACCAGGATTAAACGGACCTGTCCGCAGCGCCAACTGGCCCCGCCTCAGGGGCGTCAGTGCTTGTTTTACAAAGGGGGGACCACCCACCCCACCCACGCATTCATACCAAAATTTTTATTATTCCACCCGTTTTTTGTGCCAACTGCTAAAAAAAAAACCTGGGGTCCAAAAAAAGATCCCAGTGCTAAGCCTGTGGCAAGAGGGGAAAAGAAATATATTTCGATAAAGTGAAGAAGGAGATAATGAAAAAAATGAAAAGGAGTGCGAAACAGTGGGCTAACCGGCTGTATGGTAAAACCCCATTCTACCATGCTACCATTGTGGATAAAAAAAATATTCAAGTTAAAAAACAAAAGGGTTTGTTGCAAAAAGGGGGGCATTTTGATCACAAAACAAGACCCCCAAGTGCTGGAAAATGTGGAAAAGGGTTTTTGTTGGTGTGGATCAACGAGGGAAAAAGTTAGCAGGAGATACTGTTTTGGAGGGGAAAAAATTTAAAAACAAGGCAGTTGCATGATGATCTCCTTAAAAGTGCCCCCGAAGGTGAAGTGGCAATTTAAAGCCAGCAAAGGGTGGTTTTCCCAAAAAAATCAAATGGCATACATAGTGTTGGGGCATGGGGGGGAGCCAGTTGTGACAAAAAATGCGGCTGAAAAAAATGTTCCCAATTCCAGGAGGGACCTAGAGGCTGAACAATTCCTTCCCCCAAAAAGTGTTTTGTGATGGGAAAAAGGCCCTGTTTTGGGAAAAAATCCCAACAGGACCCCACATTACTCAGGAGGAAAAAGGGACAACCAGGACATAAACCCAGGAACAGGCTAACTTTGATGCGGTCCTTTTCCAGTGGGTTAAAATGAACGCTTTCTGGTGTATCTTTTTTAAAAACTCCCCCTGTTTGGCAGATGCGGTGTCCAAGTCTAACTTGTGTGTGATGTGGAAGTCTAACAAAAGGCTTGGGTCACAAAGGACATTTTCTTAGATTGGTTCAATGAAGTGTTTGGCCCCAGTGTGAAGAAATATCTATTGGACAATAATTTGCCACTTAAGTGCCTCCTGATAATGGACAATGCTCCTTGTCATCCTCCAAACTTGGTAGAGAAAATTGTGGAGGAGTTTAAATTCATCAAAGTGAAGTTCTTGCCCCTAATACCACTCCTCTCCTCCAGCCCATGGACCAGCAGGTCATTTCCAACTTTAAAAACTCTATACCAAAGCAATGTTTCAAAAGTGCTTTGATGTGACCCAGACATGAACATAACCCTAAGAGAATTTTGGAAAACATTTCCATATGCTGCATTGTGTACACCTTATAGGTAAGGCTTGGGAGGAGTGACTACCAGGACTTTGAACTCTGCCTGGAGAAAATTGTGGCCAGACTGTGTCCTAGAGAGGGATTTTGAAGGTTTTGGGGCTGAGCCTCAGAACCCTGAGCCTGAGCCTGAGCCTGTTTTGGAAGAAATTGTGGAATTGGGCAAGTCTTTGGGGTTAGAGGTGAGTGGTGACGATGTGGAACAGTTGGTGGAGGAGCACAAGGAAGAGCTAACCACTGAAGATCTGCAAGAGCTTCAACAGCAACTGGAACAAGAGAGCAGAGGTCAGGACAATGGTTCAGAGGAGGAGGTGGAGGTGGAACAAAAATGGAAGAATGTGCCTTCTTCAAGGATTAGGAGATCTGTGCCAAATGGAGTGATGTGCAAGCATTTATGGATGAATATCACCCTAACCATGCTGTTGCAGGCCGTGCTGGCAACCTGTACAATGACACAGTGGTGTGTCATTTCAGGGATGTGTTAAAGAATCGCCAGACACAGATCTCCCTGGACAAATTTGTTGTTAGAAAGAGGTCTAGTGACTCTCAAGCTGGTCCTAGTGGCATTCAAAGAAAAAGGGAAGTAACCCCAGAAAAGAACTTACCACCTGCAGTGTTAATGGAAGGATTCCCTTCCAAACACTAGCATACTACTCCACCTTCTCCCTCCTCCCGTCCTCCACACATCAACAACTCTTCAATAAATGTAAGTGACATGTTATTGTAAAATATTTGCATGTATTTATGTATTCTTTATTCAATTATGTATTATTTAATGTCCAAAAGTTCTAAAAAATATTTTATTTAACTACTTTTGGAAGTCTTGGACGGATTAAATTTATTTCCATTATTTCTTATGGGGAAAATTGATTCGTTTTACGATTGTTTCGCTTTAAAATATGCCCTCTCTGACGGATTAATATCGTAAGTCGGGGTACCACTGTACAAGGTTCCCTTGTAAATATATGCTTTATAGAGGTCTGGAAGGCACACGGGTGTTAGGGACACAGAAATTACATTGCTTATATAACCCAGGATGTATTTTCTTTCCTAGGATGACCCCTACCCCCTCCTTTCCTCCACTACAGATTTATACACCATGACAAAGGCCTGGTTACAGACCGGGCCATGGGGGCGTTGACTCCTGAAACCCTCTCCAGATATACTCCATGTAAGTCATCCTCTCTAAATGACCAAACCCTCCTCAGCCCTCTGAATAATCTTTTAGCAACTCCACATCTCCTAATTTCCACACTACAAATTCTCTGCATAATATTTACACCACACATTGCCATTTGACACATCTCCACTGCCTCCAACCTCCTTCTCACTGGAACATTTACAATCCATGCTTCATACCCATATAAGAGTGTTGGTACCACTATACTGTCATACATTCCCTTCCTTGCCTCCATGGATAATGTTCTTTGTCTGCACAGATACCTCAATTAACCTCCCACCTTTTTTCCTTCATCAGTTCTATGGTTTACCTCGTCCTTCATAAATCCATCTGTTGATAAGTCTCCTCCCAAATATTGGAACACATTCATTCCTTCCATACTCCCTCTCTCTAGTTTGATATCCAATTTTTCCTTATCTAAATCTTGTGGATACCCTCATCACCTTACTCTTCTCTGTGTTCACTTTCAACTTTCTTCCTTTACACATCCTCCCGCAGTTTGGGAGACACACAGATGATGATCAAACTAAATGCAAATTATGTGATCAGGAATATGATCACTGTCTTGAACACTATGTGCTTAATTGTCCACTTATTGAGGAATACAGAGATAGACAGTATAATAACCTATGTGACATGTCAAGATATCTTATTAATGAAAATAAGATACCAGTTATACTAAGCAAATTTCCTAAATTTGCTTGTAACAGATAAGTGAAATGTAGATATAAATCTAAATGTACAATTGTTAACCCTTTTGGGGCCTAGTGCCTAGGCCTTTTGTGTATCCATATGCTCTTGCACTACTGTCCACAGGATGGATATGGGGTGCACAATAAACTAGCCACTTCAGTGGCAAAATCTAATCTAATCCCAAACTCACTCACTAACCTTTGCAAATTCTCTTCAGAATCTCTCAAAAGCACAGTATCATCAGCTAAAATTAACTGGTTAACTCCCATTTTGTATTTGAAGCCTCATAATTTAATCCCGACCCTCTCCCCAACATCATAGCATTCATTTATTTTACAACCCCATCTATATGTTAAACAACCACGGTAACATTACGCATCCCTGTCTAAGACCTACTTTTACTGGAAAGTAATCTCCCTCTCTCCTACACACCCTAACCTGAGCCTCACTATTCTCATAAAAACTCTTTACAGCATTTAGTACTTACCACCTATTCCGTGCACTTTCAACATCTGCTACATTGCTCCTCTATCCACCCTATCATAAGCCTTTTCTAAATCCATAAAAGCAATGAAAACTTCCCTACCTTTATCTAAATATTGTTCACTTATATGCTTCAATGTGAACAATTCGTCTACACATTATTATTAGTATTATAATCAAATAGAAGCGCTAAACCACAGGGGTTATACAGCGCTGCAGGTTATTGTAGTATGCAGGGAGAGTGGGTTGTAAGAGGGAGATGGTTGATTAGTAGGGTATGGAGTGCAGCATGACGGTGGATAGTGCAGGGATAGAGGGTAGCAAGAGATCGAGGTATAAGGGACTGAGGGAGGTGCTAGAGGTATAATCTTCAGAGTTTGTGTAGTAAGTCAGTTTCTGTCAAAAAGTCAACAAGAGAGTCAGGATTAAAGGAGGGTCCATCTGCAAGAAGGGAAGGTAAGGAAAGGGCCGCAGAGCGAAGACGTCGTTGGAGGTAAATTCTGCGTGCTCGTTGATAGAGTGGGCAGTCCAGCAGAATATGTCGAACAGACACTGGAACCTGACAATGCTCACAGAGAGGGGCAGGGAGCCTCTCCATGAGATACCCGTGAGTAAGACGAGTGTGGCCGATGCGAAGACGTTAGAGTGTAGTCTCCCAACCTCGACATTGGTGACAAGAAGAAGGCCAGAAACCTATAACCGGTTTAATAGAATGAAGTTTGTTATTCATCAGGTCAGACCAGCGTTGTTGCCAACGGGTGCGAAGGTGGGTAGCAATGACCGCAAAATAGTCCGTGAAAGGAACACCTCTATATGAAACTGGAAGGTCATGTACTGCTGACCGCGCAGCAGTGTCTGCCTGTTCATTGCCCTGTACGTCAACATGACCAGGGACCCAACAAAAGACAATATCTTTATGCTTGCTAAAGATACGGCGTAACCAAAGGTGGATACGAAGAACTAGGGGGTGAGGTGTATCAATTTACGGATAGCCTGTAAAGCACTAAGGAGTCTGAAACGACCACAAATGGTGATACAGGCATAGATGCAATACGGATAAGTGCCACAAGAATGGCATACAATTCAGCCGTAAATATGCTAGCCGAGGGTAATAGATGCCCTCGTACGACGCTGTCCGGAAACACTGCTGCGAATCCGACGCCGTCAGATGACTTTGAACCATCGGTGTATACTGCGATTGCATGGGAATGAGAACGGAAATGGTCTAGAAAGAAAGAGCGAGAGGCCACCGTAGGTAGTTGGGCTTTCGCGCAAGGTAGAGGAATAGAACAGACACGGACAGCAGGAACTTCCCAAGGGGGTAGAAAAAAGGGTGAAGCCACATGAACATATAAAGGCGGAAGCTGAAGGGAAGACAAGAGTGAATGCAGATGAAGAGAAAAGGGACGAAGTAAACAGGGGCGACGAACAAATAACGAGCGTCTACTAACATCTGTGACAATCCTATACATGGAAGGATTGCGGAGGTCATGAGAGCGAACATAATAGCGAATGCAATGTGCATCACGACGATCGGACAAGGATGGAATGTTCGCTTCTACATAGAGGCTCTCAACCGGGGAAGAACAAAAAGCACCAAGGCATAAGCGTAATCCCTTGTGATGGATGGGATTAAGGCTGGAAAGAGTGGCAGGAGAAGCTGTCGAATATATCTGGTCACCATAATCGAGTTTCGATAAAATTAGGGCCGAATGTAGGCGAAGGAGAGTTCTACGATCAGCCCCCCAAGAAAGATGTGCGAGGGTTTTAAGGAGGTTCAGCCGGCTATGACAAGTCACCTTCAGAGAGGTAATGTGAGGTTTCCAGGACAATCTGCGGTCAAATAGGAGGCCGAGAAACCTGACTGTATCACGTTCTGGGATACGTGAGCCGTATAGGTACAATGGATGATCAGAGACCACTGAACGTCTAGTGAACGTAATTTGATGAGTTTTGCCACTAGAAAATTTAAACCCGTGAGTGGTGGCCCAATCAGAAACCCGGTTGATGGCATGCTGGAGGGAAACTGCAATGAGGTGACAGTCAGCACCTGCACAAGCTATAGCAAAGTCATCCACATAGAGCGATGACCAAATATTGGATGGGAGAACAGATGCCAGATTATTTATAGCAAGCAGAAAAAGTGTTGTGCTCAGAACACATCCCTGGGGGACACCTTCAGCTTGGACAAATTCCGGGAAGAGTTCATTACTAACCCGGACCCGGAAATGTAGGTGGTAGGTTGCCTCGGAGGCCTAAGGAGTGGGCCTGGGCTAAGATATTATATCTCCAAGTTGTATCATAAGCCTTCTCAAGGTCGAAAAAGATAGCGATAACCGAATGGTTATTCGCAAAGGCATTACGAATATATGTATCCAAGCGCAGCAAGGGGTCAATGGCAGAACGGCCCTTACGGAAGCCATACTGACTAGGGGAGAGACTATTGTGAGTCTCTAAATACCACATCAAATGTCTATTAACTAGACGTTCCATCACCTTGCAAACTGCACTTGTAAGAGCGATGGGACGGTAGTGAGAGGGATCACGTCCCGTAGCACCTGGTTTTCGAAAAGGGAGAACAATAGCAGATTTCCACAGCTGGGGAAGAACTCCTTGCGACCATATGAGATTAAAGAGTCGTAAGAGGACAGTAAGAGCAGACTGATGTAAATGCTGTAGCATACGAATATGTATGCCGTCTGGCCCAGCTGCCGATGATCGGCAAGCAGAGAGTGTTGCCTCCAGTTCCTGAAGGGTAAAAGGCACATTATAGGATTCTTCTCTAAGAGAAGAAAAATCTAAGGGCTTTAACTCGCTGGCAGACTTAGAAGAAAGGAACGAGGGGCATAGATGGAGCCCCTGAGAAATGCGGACGAGATGATTACCAATTTCAGTGGCAACGGCAAGAGGTGTGCTATATCGACACCAGCAACCTGAAGAACAGGAGCCGGGTCGGGAGAATTTACCACTTAATTTCCGCACTTTCTTCCAGACTGCACTCATCGAGGAAGCCGAAGTGACAGTAGAAACGTAATCTCGCCAGCAAGTGCGTTTAGCATCACGTATGACACGGCGAGCAATAGCTCTCTTCTGCTTGAAATCAAGGAGTCTCTCTGTGGTTCTGTTATACCGATACCTGCCCCATGCAGCGCGTTTCAAACGCACTGCCCGAGCACAAGCAGGAGACCACCAAGGCACGCACTTCTGAGGATGCTTGCCCGAGGTTTGGGGAATAGAATGTGAAGCCGCTGTGAAGATGGAGGACGAAAAGAGATATAAAACCTCATCAATGGAGGACGAGGTAGGAACCTCATGAAAGGCAGTAAGATGTGCGTAAAGGTCCCATTTCGCCCGGTCAAATTGCCAGCGTGGGCAATGAGGAGGTGGAGAAAACAGAGGGGACTTAAGGATGATTGGGAAATGATCGCTGTCATGTAAGTCCGGGAGGACAAACCAGGTGAAGTCAAGGACAGTAGATGAAGAGCAGATGGAAAGATCGATGCAGGAGAAAGAATGAGTTCGGGGATCAAAATGGGTAGGAGTACCCGTATTTAAAACATGGAGGGGAAGAGAAGCAAGAAATGCCTCCAAGTGAATGCCACGGGTGTCACAGTGCGACCCTCCCCAGAGAAAATGGTGTGCGTTAAAATCGCCAAGTAATAGAAGGGGTGGCGGTAAGGAAGATACCAGAAAATCAACATCTGGGATAGACATTGCCCTCGAAGGGGAGATATATAAAGAACAGAGTGTATACCACTTATTCAAGTGGATACGGGCTGCGGTGTAAGGAAGAAGGAACATAGAGCTGACGGTATGGAACACCAGTGCGTATAAGAAGAGCACTTTCGTTAAAGGTTCCATCGGAAAAAGGATCCGATGAATATAGCAAATCATAGCCTGAAAAGGGCCTGATAACAGTGGATTGTAATTTGGGTTCTTGCAAACAGACCCCAACAGGGGAAAACTGAGAGAGCAACACCTGAAGCTCACCCCGGTTACCCCTGAGGCCTCGGATATTCCACTGTAAATAAGCCATGATTTATGGAGAGAAAGATATAAGTGGAAGCAAGAGGAATCTATGGACTAGGGTTAGAAAAGTCCACGTGTGGAGGTAGCGGAAGACCTGTAATCAGAGGAGGAGGAGGACGTTGTGAAGGAAGGGGGTTGAGACGAAGAAGAGAGATGAGGAACCTCAGGTGGAGTAGTGTCCATCATCGGTCCAGAAATATATTCTGCAATAGCTTCCAGTGTTTCGGAAGTCAAAGATGCAGAATGTGGGACTACATTAGAAATGGAAGAAGAGTGAGCAACGATCGGGGAGTCTATAGACTGTACTAAAGTAGAGGTCGAGGAGATAGAAGAGGAAACTGTCGAAGGGGCTTGGGAGGGGACAGAGGATGAAGGTAGTGTATGAGGAGGAGGATGAACCTCCACACACGTTATAGAACTAGTCAGAGGCGAAGAACCTGGCAGTAGGGATTTTTTGCCGGGCTTATGAGAAGGAGGGGGGCGCTGAGGTTTAGGTGAAGGACGAGGACGTGTAGACTCAGAATTGTGCGAGTGAGTAGAGGAAGGAGTGTGAACAGTATGGGAAGCCGAGGTAGGGACCTCGGAGCCAAGAATATCAAAAGGATTCGAGACAGGGGTGATTGAGGATGAGGCGACCACAGAGGAAGCCGTGGAAGTTGGGACCCCAGAAGTGGGGCGACGTTTAGCAATTCGAGAATAGGAAATGCATTGAAGTCTCCCTTGAAGGCGTAGATGAGAGACGGCCATAGCATATGAGAAGCCTTCCGCCTCTTTGAGACAACGGATTTCCCGCTCATTCAGGTAAACCTGACAACGGCGAGAATATGATGGATGTGCCTCATGACAGTTAAGGCAAGAGGGAGGGAGAGTACAAGAAGAACTGGCATGGTCGTCAGCACCACAGACTGGGCATTCGGCCATGGACCTGCAATATTTCGCTGGATGACCAAAACGCCAGCAGTTTCTACACTGTTGCGGTGTAGGGGTCACCTTTCGGACTTGTAAACGTTGACCTGCAATGTAAACCGAAGGTGGTAGTTCACGGCATTCAAATGTTAAACGAGCTATATTGCAAGGATAATGTCTTCGCTTATTGGCAGGGAGGACAAAAGTGTCAACTTTAAGGATAGGGAGTTCTTGGAGCTCAAGCTGCTCGAAAATGTCATCACATGTCTGGAAATTCCGTTGGACAATGGTGTGGGGCAAAATGACAGAATTACAACAAGAATTGAGGGAATGGTGCTTGTCAATAGTAACAGGAGCAGAATCTATGGTTGTAAGAAGAGAAAGATCGCGAGCTTGGCCAGCATTCTGGACCGTGATGATGCGAGTGCCGCTCTTGAAAGCGTGAAATGAGATGTCTTTACCAACATGGCGTAGCAGAGCTTTACCAATACTATGGTCTGAAAGATAGGTATTAGGAGAAGTCGGTCGCAGAGTAAAAAACTTTGTCCATTGAGTAGTTTGAAACAGAGAGTTTAAGGGGAGTGTGTGACGAGCTGGTCGTTTTTGAGATGAACGATAAGGAAGCGTCGAATCGTCATGTGTGGGTCTTGGTCGTTTGGGTGTGGGACCGGGGGTGGTCTGATGGGAGACGGGCGAGCGATTCGAAAATTGCCGCACCGTCGAGGGAGAAGCCGTAATCAAGGTCAGAGAAGAGCGAAGGTCAGACGTATCGAAAGGGCCAGTCGGGTCCCTGGTACCTGAAGCAGGTGACGAACTGGCACCAGCAAGAGGTACAGGGGCATGAGAGGTGTCCAAAGAGTTGTCCGTTAACGAGGCAGGGTCAGTACTGGGTGCGGTATCAGGAAGGGGCCCGGGGGTAGTGGGTTCATGGATTGGGTCAGCCATGGTTAGGTTACTTCTTTCTTTTTATTTTTAAGAAAAAAAAAGAAAGAAGAAAAGAAAATAAAATCGTTTGATACCCTCATCACCTTACTCTTATCTAAAAAAAGAATAAAAAAAAGGGGGGAACGTGGAGGAATAGCTCCTAGGAGGAATGAAAGGGAGCGTAAATCCCCCTCCGTACCCAAGAGGACCTCAACACCGCAAGTAATGCAGATGCTGCATGGAACCCGTGCCATAACCTACCCTTCATGCCAGTAAACCAGCAATCCGGGATAGCAACCTCACATCCACCGAGCCATCTCGGCGGACAAAAGAGAGGGCGGCCAGATATCCGCCACAAAGCATACCGCCTTCGGCCACCACCCCCGGAATCCGAAAGGTGGCCTCCAGAGATACACCCGTCGCCCGAAAGATACCCAAGGCCACCCCCCGGGTGACCGGAGAGGGATCGGGACATCCCCAGGCGATCCAGATTCCACGGCAAACTACACCACCGCCAAGGACCTCAACGGAATGGGATGGACTACGATACCCTTCCCCCTACCTAGGGACTAGAATGCCTGAGGAGAGAAGCTCCCAGGGTAAAACTGGGAAGGAAATAAGGGAGGGATGAGGAGGAGGAGGAAGAGGAAAGAGAAAAGGGAGGATGGGGAAGATGGGAAAAGGGAGGGGGGATTGGGGGGTAATTAGGTTCGGTCTGAGGAAGAAGACCAAGAGGTCCAATTCCTCAGACCGATAGCCTCTTTACCGCGACAAGGAGCCCCCCTTAAAGAGGATTCGTCTACACATCCCCTACCCTTTCTAAAGCCTTATTCATCCGAAATCCTGCTCTCTGTCTTACCTCTAATTCTTTAAATAATAATTCTACCATACACTGTACCAATTGTACTCAGTAGGCTTATTTCCCTATAATTTTTACACTCTCTTTTGTCCCCCTTCCCTTTATATAAAGAAACTATGCATGCTCTCTGGCAGTCCCTAGGTACCTTCCCTTCTTTCATACATTGAACAAAAATACCAACCACTCCAAAACTATATCCCCACCTGCTTTTAACTTTTCTGTCATGATCCCATCAGTTCCAGCTGCTTTATTTTCCCTTGCATTTTACCCAATGCCTTAAGCACCTTCCCCACACTCACATCTGGCTCTTCTTCTCTCCTAAAAGATGTTATACTTCCCTGGCCAATGCATGAAATCACTGCCCCCCTCTCTTCATCAACATTTAACAGTTCCTCAAAATATTCCTGCCATCTTCCCAATACCCCCAACTCCCCATCTACTAACTCCCCTATTCTGTTTTTAACTGTCAAGTCCATGGAAGTAAAGAGGGGAATGTATGAGAGTATAGTTATACCAACGCTCTTATATGGGTGTGAAGCATGGGTGATGAATGTTGCAACGAGGAGAAGGCTGGAGGCAGTGGAGATGTCATGTCTGAGGTCAATGTGTGGTGTGAATATAATGCAGAGAATTCGGAGTTTGGAAATTAGGAGGTGCGGGATTACCAAAACGATTGTCCAGAGAGCTGAGGAGGGGTTGTTGAGGTGGTTTGGACATGTAGAGAGAATGGAACGAGACAGAGTGACTTCGAGAGTGTATAAATCTGTAGTGGAGGGAAGGCGGGGTAGGGGTCGGCCTAGGAAAGGTTGGAGGGAGGGGGTAAAGGAAGTTTTGTGTGCGAGGGGCTTGGACTTCCAGCAAGCATGTGTGAGCGTATTTGATAGGAGTGAATGGAGGCATATGGTTTTTAATACTTGACGTGCTGTTGGAGTGTGAGCAAAGTAACATTTATGAAGGGATTCAGGGAAACCGGCAGGCCGGACTTGAGTTCTGGAGATGGGAAGTACAGTGCCGGCACTCTGAAGGAGGGGTGTTAATGTTGCAGTTTTATAACTGTAGTGTAAAGCACCCTTCTGGCAAGACAGTGATGGAGTGAATGATGATGAAAGTTTTTCTTTTTCGGGCCACCCTGCCTTGGTGGGAATCGGCCAATGTGTTAATAAAAAAAAAAAAAAAAAAAAATTAATCCGTTCCAGACATCCAAAAGTATTAAAATATTTTTTACAACATAATACATTCAATTACACACAATTTTATGAGAAATAAAGAAATAATAGTACAATAACATGTCACTTACATTTATTGAAGAGTTGTTGATGTGTGGAAGATGGGAGGAGGGGAGAGGATGGAGTAGTAATGCTAGTGTTTGGAAGGGGAATCCCCTTCCATTAACACTGCAGGTACCAAGTTCTTTTCTGGGGTTACTGGCCTTTTTCTTTTAATGCCACTAGGACCAGGTTGAGAGTCACTGGACCCCTCTCTAAACCAAAAATCTGATGTCCAGGGAGCTCTGTGTCTGGTGATTCTTTAAAACATTCCTGAAATGGGACACCACAGTGTCATTGTACAGGTTGCCAGCACAGCCTGCAACAGCTTGGTTAGGGTGATATTCATCCATAAAGCCTTGCACCCTGGTCCACATTCCACAAATCTCCTTAATCACTGAAGAAGGCACCTTCTTCCATCTCTGTTCCTCAACCTGCTCCTCTGAACCATTTTCCTGACCTGTGGTCTGTTGTTGCTGTTGCTGTTGAAGCTCTTGCAGATCTTCAGTGGTTATCTCTTCTTTGTGCTCCTCCACCAACTGTTCCACATCCTAACCACTCACCTCCAACCCCAAGGACTTGCCCAGTTCCACAATTTCTTGCACAACAGGCTCAGGCTCAGGGTTCTGAGGCTCAGCCCCAAAACCTTCAAAATCCCTCTCTAGGACAGTTTGGCCACAATTTTCTCCAGGCAGAGTTCAAAGTCCTGGTAGTCACTCCCTCCCAAGCCTTATCTATAAGGTGTACACAATGCAGGATATGGAAATGATCTTTCCAATAGTCTCTTAGGGTCATATTCATGTCTGTGGTCACATCAAAGAACTTTTGAAACATTGCTTTGGTGTATTTTTTAAAGTTGCAAATGACCTGCTGGTCCATGGGCTGGAGAAGAGGAGTGGTATTAGGGGGCAAGAACTTCACTTTGATGAACTTAAAGTCCTCCACAATTTGCTCTGCCAAGTCTGGAGGATGACAAGGAGCATTGTCCATTATCAGGAGGCACTTAAGTGGCAAATTATTTTTCTCGAGATATTTCTTCACACTGGGGCCAAACACTTCATGGAAACAATCTAAGAAAATTTCCCTAGTGACCCATGCCTTATTGTTAGACTTCCACATCACACACAAATTAGTCTTGGCGACACCGCATCCCTTAAATAGCCTGTCTTTCATAGGCTTATGTCCTGGGAGTGCCTTTTCCTCCTGTGTAATGTAGGTCCTGTTTGGCATCTTCTTCCAAAACAGGCCTGTTTCGTCACGATTGAACACTTGTTGGGGTTGGAATTGTTCAGCCTCTATGTACCCCACGAATTCATTCACATAATTTTCAGCCGCACTTTTGTCAGAACTGGCTGCCTCACAACACTATGTATGCCACTACACTTCTTAAATCTGTCAAACCAGCCTTTGCTGGCTTTAAATTCGTTCACTTCAGCACTCGTTGCAGGCATTTTCTTGACGCGATCATCATGCAACTGCCTTGCTTTTCACATATTATTGCCTGCGTAACACTATCTCCTGCTAACTGTTTCTCGTTGATCCACACCAACAACAAATTTTCCACATCTTCCAGCACTTGCAATCTCTGTTTTGTGATCATATTTGCACCTTTACTCCATGGGGAAGTGGAACAGAATTCTTCCTCCGTAAGCCATGCGTGTCGTAAAAGGCGACTAAAATGCCGGGAGCAAGGGGCTAGTAACCCCTTCTCCTGTATACTATATTACTAAATGTAAAAGAAAACTTTTGTTTTTCCTTTTGGGCCACCCTGCCTCGGTGGGAAACGGCCGACGTGTTGAAAGAAAGAAAGAATTTGCACCTTTCGCAACAACAGCTTCCTTGATTTTACGTGTATTTCCCTTGGCCACAATGGTAGCAATGGTTGAATAGGCTTTGCCATACAGCCTGGCCAGCTCAGCGATACGCACTCCACTTTCATATTTTGCTATTATCTCCTTCACTTCTACCATATTTCTCAGCCTCTTTACCACAGGGCTGGCACTAGCTATCTTTGGACCCATGGTGGCTTATTTAGCAGTTGCAAGCACTTAAAACAGTGGAATAATGACAATATACTGGTATGAATGCGTGGGTGGTGGTCGCTCTCACTTGTAAACAACAGCACACTGACGCTCCGTGGAGTGCCCGGGCCCAGGTGGGCCACGCGTACGCGTCCGGGACGAATAGCGTATTCCGAGCGGATCATCATAAACTGAGCAAATATTTTGACGGAAAAATGTATCGCTAACCGATTTTAGCATATTCCGACGCCATCGTAATCCGGGGGTTGACTGTATTATCAAAGTTTGTGTATTAAAGCAGTTGCAGTCAATGATGGAGTCCGTGTCAAAGGTGGGGCCACCAGCAACGAGGGAAGATAAAGAAAGGGTGTTGGAGCAGTGACGCCGGAGGAAAATTCTGTGGGCTCGTTAATAGACAGGACAGTCCAATATATTATAATCATGGGGGAGCGCTAAACCCATAGGATTATACAGTTCATGTGGGGGGATGGAAGGTATTCAGATTCAATTCAGGGAACCGGAGCACAGATCCAATTCCCTAGATCAAGAGCCCCTCACCAGCATCAAGGAACCTCCATTGAGGGGCAGTTCAATATAGAATGGAAGATATATTACAGAAAGTGAGATATGTAATTTTGATTGGTTTCAGGACTGAAAGTAGCTTGAGGTTGAGCTCAAAGTAGCGGAAATATGTATTAAATTTTTGCCGATATTTCAGATTAAACAAATGACATCACTTGTCTGATAAGTGTCCAACTGGCCAGTCTAATATGCATTTAGGGATGCACCGACATCATTTATACAATTACAGTGGAACCCCGAGTAATGAACACCCCGGAAATCGTACAATTATGTAAGTATAATATTGTAAGTGCTTTTGTAAATGTATTTTTGGGGGTCTGAAATGGACTAACCTACTTGACATTATTTCTTAAGGGAGTAAATTCGTTCGGTAATGGCACTTGAGCAGGTTTCTGGAATGAAGTTTTTACGTTACTCGGGGTTCCACTGTATTACAATAATGCAGTAGTCTGCATAACAGCAAATCTATTTTTTGTGTGAATAAAAATTCAAAATGGAAAGCAAGCGTAATAGTGTAAGAGGGGCCTGGAGATATGACTAACAGACAAGAGAAAATGTTTAGTGCCAGGAATGTCTCCATTGTTTATTCTGGACCCTATTTTGAAATAGGCATTTCTTGAATTGTGTGTGAAATTGGCCAAATTACCAATTTCTGATCACTTATTGGGTAATTTAACTAGTTGAATGGGCAGTTTCTTGTGCTCAATTGAAAGAATGGAAGACATACTAGCAAAATAGTTAAGAATTTAGTTAACTGAAACACTGCAAGTGGTCTAAAATCGGACTAAAGTGGGCAAAATCACCATTACATAAATATCACTGATGCAGCAAAATGCGCAAGTGTAATTTCATCATTTTTCCGTCAAATTTTGTACTTTTTGTCTTATTGCCCTTAGAAAAAGATTCTCTATGATTTCACAACAAAAAGCAATTTTTTTTTTTTAATTTTATGATCCTGAGAGCAAGTTTGAGAGCAGGGGTCTCGACCCTGAAAGGGCCAAAGGTCTATCAAATTAAAATTTCTTGATAACAATATTTAAATACTCGCCTTATCTAGTCACAATGCAGACCTTATGCATACCACAAATTATGTTTCAGTACTTGAAAAAAAAAAGTACAAGCATATAATAATTTACCAGGAGGGTCAATTAAAGCAAATGGTAATAAAATTTCCTTTTATATTACAGTTTTTCGTTAGGTTACGTTAGCAAGTCTCACGTCTGTGGGTCGTGTCTGCTAACTAATCTTTACAATATCTACAACACAAGGTAAGAAGGATGTATGTTCCCATATTTACAAACTTGAGATAATTTATCTTTTAGAAATTTGTCACCATTAATCTTACAGTTCTGCAATACGACAAAAATGCTCAAATTTAGCTCATTATTAGTTACATGGTTTTATCGTGAATAAATAACACCTACTAAATTAAACTCTTCTTTAATATGTATTAATAGTAAGAAACAATTTTATGAAAGAAGTCACTTGAGATTTAGCCTACAATGAGAAGTCCATCTTCAGTGAAGACGTGTGCTGGAACCTCCAAGTTAAGTGGTGCAGGACCTTTACGGATGCGACCAGATGCATCATAATGAGAACCATGGCATGGGCAGTAATATCCACCAAATTCACCTGGAATTATAGGACAAATCAAGATGATAATATTTTAGAATATTTTTGAGTACAATATACAGTAGGGCCAAACTTATACGGCAGGTTAGGTTCCTGGCTACCGCTGGAAAGCAGAATGCCATTTTTTTCCATTTTTTTTAACACGTTGGCCATTTCCCACCGAGGTAGGGTGACCCAAAAAGAAAAAAAAATTTCAGCATTCAACAGTTTCATGATCATTCATACATAATCACTGTCTTTGCAGAGGCTCTCAGATATGACAGTTTAGATGTCACTCCAAACAGTCAATATCCCAAACCCCTCCTTTAAAATGCATGCATTGTACTTTCCACCTGCAGGACTCAAGTCCAGCTAACTGGATATTATTATAATCAAAACTAAGTGCTAAACCCACAATTGTCATAAACCTAGATAAAAAACAAAGATAACTAATTTTTTTACATTTTAAGTGGTGGGGGAAGGGAAGCATATAAACGACAGCGAGTCAAATTTTGTATGCGACTTAAATTTCAAATGTGTGTATAATCAGAGTGTGCAATTATGCAATAGCAAAAGCTAAATATAGTAATTATCAACCAGTATCATCCTTCATTAATTAAAAACTAATTTAATATACAATACAAACTTACCAGCATCTGCAATTGGTACACAACCAAGATGGGTGCACACCCCAAGAACAATTAGCCACTTGGGATCTGTGCAGCGAACAGAGTCGTGTTCTGGGTCACGTAAACTGCTCACATCCACATTAGCCTCAGTTTCGATTTCTGTATCTGTCCTGTAATAAAAATTATTTTATTGGAACATGTAAACATGCCATTAATTGTATTGTTAGAGGTAGCCAATGTAGAATATTTTCAAAGGAAAAAACACCTTGCATATCCCCATAACCTTTTTACATATGAATATTAATATCACTGGCCTCCTACAATTACTATCCCCGGTTACCCTATCTTCCAAAAAAATCAACCCCCCAACCAGTTTTGTCTAATATTGGTTCAATAGGGGCTGAGTTTGTGCACATGTTATCTATGTCTCTTTTATAAAAGTTTGCAGAACTTGTGTTAATATAAAATTCCATATACAGTGGTACCTTGACTTACGAGTTTAATTCGTTCTGTGTCCGAGCTCGTAACTCAATTTGCTCGTATATCAAATCAATTTTCCTCATTGAAATTAACTGAAATACCATTAATCCATTCCAGCCAAAAAAAAAAAAAAAAAAATTTTTTGTTATGGTTTTTTAAATAAAAATGTATTTATAAAGAGGAAATGATTTTTGCCTTTTTCACCATGTCCAGCAATGTTTTAGAAATGCTGGAGTATATGTGAAACTCCTTGAAGCACGGTTTAAGATGAGTCACTGCACTGCCAGTGGAGTGACATTTGATGATCGTGTCTCTATCTGTCTGTCTAGCTCTATGTTTATCTCTGTCTCTACTTATCTGTCTTTTTGTCTGCACGTGTTTCTGTCTTCCCGTCTCTCTACTTGTCTGTCTCAGAGAGAGCCGCTCATAAACCAACAGGTATTACACACGATACAGAGTCGGTCACGTCTGATTCCTGAACAAGTGAAAATGTGTATTACTTGCCAGTCATGCTTATTATGCCTTATATCTACAAGCATAGTATAGCACTCTAGATTTTTTGGGGTAGCCTAGATAATTTACACTATGTATAACTATATTTATGTTTACATGTGAGATAGAGACAGAGATAGATACAGACAGACAGACAGACAGGAGATAAAGACAGCTAAAGCAAATCAGCCAGGCGGCCACCCAACCAGCCGGCCTGCCAAACATATACAGTGGTCCCTAGAGTTAAGAGCACCTCGGAAATCGTACAATTATGTACGTAAGTGTATTTTTGTAAGTGCTTTTGTAAGTATATTTTTGGGGGTCTGAAATGGACTAACCTACTTGCCATTATTCCTTAAGGGAGAAAATTCGTTCGGTAATGCCACTTGAGCAGCCTTCTGGAATGAATTATGCTCTTAACTCGATGGTCCACTGTATTACATGTTCCAGAATTCTTTCTCTTTACTTAGGGCATACGTTATAGAACATTCTGGCAGGATGACACTATCAGTGGTATCAAAATTGAAAGGATATTACACATTGGTTATTATTGAGGTTTTTGATATTTCCTCTCTCCTGCGAGTGTTGGCATATCTGAAGCTCGCTCGTAACTCGGATTTTGGCTCGCAACTCTAAGCAAAAAATCGACTGAGCGACAGCTCATAACTCGGAAAACTCATAAGTTGGGGCACTCGTAAGTCAAGGTACCACTGTATAATATACAGGGTGAGCAGCTTATGAATAAACAATCTGGGTGTTCAGCTACCATGGCAGCAATAGGCTCACTGAACAGCAATTCATACTGTTCAAGGTTTTCCTTACTTTAGAGTATGAATATTCAAGTACAGTGGACCCTCAGTTTTCATTCACCTCCAAACTCGAACAATTATGTAAATTTATTTTTGTAAGAGCTTTTGTAAGTGTATTTTTGGGGTTCTGAAATGACTTATCTAATTTACATTTGTTCTAATGGGAACAAATTTGTTCAGTAATGGCACTCAAACAGCATTATGGAATGAATTTTCAACAAAAACCGAGGGTCCACTGTATAGGGATAATACATAGAGACTTCTAATTTGGATTTTGTATGTGAAAAAATATTTTGTATCTTCCAAATTTCTTGAAAACTTTTTTTGTTCCATTATTTCTTCTATCTGGTATAAATGCCAAAGCTGCTGTTCTATAGCACTCTTTTCATGCATAGATTTCCTTGTGATAGATGTGGTTTATTAAGCAGTTCCACGACCCTCTTCCTCTATAAAGTTTTGTCCATTCAATGTATGATCACTTTTCAAGTTTTCTCAGTGGGGCATATTTTATGCTGACCTTGTATACTTTTGCATTTAGCTTTTCTATTATCTAATGCTGCCACTAAAATCATGCAATCATTCTCTGACAATTTCAGGCAAATATTTAACATAGCTTGCTATACACCTTCCTACAACCCTCATTTAAACCCATTTATTAAAAATGCAGTACTGTATATCTATCTGGTTTCATTCAAACCTGTTAAAGACAAAATAAAATATATCATATCAGAGCAAATCACAATTAGTGATGATTATAAACATTCAGTTCAATCTTCCATCAAAGCATTACCTGTGTCTAATGAAAAGAGGTTTGCCTCTCCACTTAAAAGTGACAGATTTTCCTTCGGGAATGTCGGCCAACTTTATTTCAATCTTTGCCATGGCCAGCACATCAGCAGAAGCAGACATGTTGGAGACAAATTCTGTAACTACTGTCTTAGCACAGTACATCCCAGCAACAGTGCCGCCTAAAAAAAAAAAAATATTACTTTATGAAATGATATACAGTGTTCATGCAATAAAATGAATTCAAAAGAAGAGATTGCAAGTACACATACCTTCAGGACATCTTTGGTAGACAATTGGGTATTCATAAACTTAATACTGCACAGTAGTCATTTAAATGACTTGCATATCCAGCAAAGATTCTGTACCAGACGTGACCAAGCCATGGCTTGGTGTGGATTGTCTACTCATTCAATGAAACTTTACACAATATCTAAGTAGTATGCTTCCTGTTCTGGATATTGTCTCATTGAGCAGCACTGAATGAGCAGTCACATGCAGCACCTGGACCATAGCATGACCAACCTTCTTCTACATAATACTTCCTACTTCAAGGGGCGCTCATTTACCACTAATTACAGTACACGTATAGGGTATTTGAAAATATAAGCAGGTATAAGATCAGGTTTTAATTTTACTCATTATTACTGCACACTTTACAAAAAATATAATCCCTAAATGTAAACAACAGCTTATGAAATCCTTTCTTTGGGGAATAAGGCCATACCGATAAGATATTTTAATGCAGTATATATCATAGAGTATTTGACATGTGGTAAATACTTTAGACAGGTTAGGGATTGAGATTTTACTATATAGGTAGTAGGTTGGTAGACAGCAATCACCCAGGAAGGTACTACCATCCTGCCAGGTGACTGTGAAACAGAAACCTGAAACTGTTTTACATGATGGTAGGATTGCTGGTGTCTTTTTTCTGTCTCATAAACATGCAAGATTTCAGGTACGTCTTGCTACTTCTACTTACACTTAGGTCACACTACGCAAACATGTACACGTTTATGTATACACACTCATCTGAGTTTTCTTTGATTTTATCTTAATAGTTCTTGTTCTTATTGCTTTTCCCTTTCATATCCATGGGGAAGTGGAATAAGAATCTTTCCTCCGTAAGCCATGAGTGTTGTAAAAGTCAACTAAAATGCCGGGAACAATGGGCTAGTAACCCCTTTTCCTGTATAGTTTACTAAAAAGAAGAAGAAGAAAACCGTCAAAGTGGGATGTTTGAATGTGCGTGGATGTTGTGCGAATGATAAGAAAGAGATGATTGTAGATGTTATGAATGAAAAGAAGCTGGATGTCCTGGCTTTAAGTGAGACAAAGCTGAAGGGGGTAGGAGAGTTTCAGTGGGGAGAAATAAATGGGATTAGATCAGGGGTTTCAAATAGAGTTAGAGCTAAAGAAGGAGTGGCAATAATGTTGAATAATCAGTTATGGCAGGTAAAGAAGGAATATAAATGTATAAATTCAAGGATTATGTGGAGTAAAATAAAGGTTGGATGTGAAAAGTGGGTTATAGTAAGTGTTTATGCACCTGGAGAAGAGAGAAGTGTAGAGGAGAGAGAGATTTTGGGAAATGTTGAGTGAGTGTGTGGGGAGTTTTGAACCAAGTGAGAGAGTAATTGTGGTTGGGGATCTTAATGCTAAAGTGGGTAAAAATGTTGTGGATGGAGTAGTAGGTAAATTTGGGGTGCCAGGGGTAAATGTAAATGGGGAACCATTAATTGAGCTATGTGTAGAAAGAGGTTTGGTAATAAGTAATACATATTTTATGAAAAAGAGGATAAATAAATATACAAGGTATGATATAGCACGTAAGGAAAGTAGTTTGTTGGATTATGTATTGGTGGATAAAAGGTTGTTGAGTAGGCTTCAGGATGTACATGTTTATAGAGGGGCAACGGATATAGCAGATCATTATTTGGTTGTAGCTACAGTTAGAGTAAAAGGTAGATGGGACAAAAAGAAAATGGCAACAGCAAGTAAGAGAGAGGTAAAAGTGTATAAACTAAGGGAGGAGGAAGTTAGGGTGAGATATAAGCAACTATTGGCAGAAAGGTGGGCTAGTGCAAGTAGTAGTGGGGGGGTTGAAGATAGTTGGGATAGTTTTAAAAATGCAGTATTAGAATGTGGGGCAGAAGTTTGTGGCTATAGGAGGGTGGGTGCAGGAGGAAAGAGGAGTGAGTGGTGGAATGAAGAAGTAAAGGGTGTGATAAAAGAGAAAAAGGTAGCTTATGAGAGGTTTTTACAAAACAGAAGTGTTAATAGAAGAGCAGAGTATGTGGAGAGTAAAAGAAAGGTGAAGAGAGTGGTGAGAGAGTGCAAAAGAAGAGCGGATGAAAGAATGGGAGAGGCTCTGTCAAGAAATTTTGCTGAAAACAAGAAAAAATTTTGGAGTGAGATAAACAAGGTAAGAAAGCCTAGGGAATGAATGGATTTGTCAGTTAAAAACAGAGTAGGGGAGTTAGTAGATGGGGAGCTGGAGGTATTGGGTAGATGGCGGGAATATTTTGAGGAACTTTTAAATGTCGATGGAAAAAAGGGAGGCGGTAATTTCATGTACTGGCCAGGGAGGTACAACATCGTTTAGGAGTGAAGAAGAGCAGGATGTGAGTGTGGGGGAGGTGCGTGAGGCATTACGTAGAATGAAAGAGGGTAAAGCAGCTGGAATTGACGGAATCATGACAGAAATGTTAAAAGTAGGGGGGGATATAGTGCTGGAGTGGTTGGTATTTTTGTTTAATAAATGTATGAAAGAGGGGAAGGTACCTAGGGATTGGCAGAGAGCATGTATAGTTCCTTTATATAAAGGGAAGGGGGATAAAAGAGAGTGTAAAAATTATAGGGGAATAAGTTTACTGAGTATACCAGGTAAAGTGTATGGCAGGGTTATTATTGAAAGAATTAGAGGTAAGACAGAGAGTAGGATTGCAGATGAGCAAGGAGGCTTTAGAGTGGGTAGGGAATGTGTAGATCAAGTGTTTACAGTGAAGCATATATGTGAACAGTATTTAGATAAAGGTAGAGAAGTTTTTATTGCATTTATGGATTTAGAAAAGGCATATGATAGAGTGGATAGGGGAGCAATGTGGCAAATGTTGCAAGTGTATGGAATAGGTAGTAAGTTACTGAAGGCTGTAAAGAGTTTTTATGAGGATAGTGAGGCTCAGGTTAGGGTGTGTAGGAGAGAGGGAGATTACTTCCCGGTAAAAGTAGGTCTTAGACAGGGATGTGTAATGTCACCATGGTTGTTTAATATATTTATAGATGGGGTTGTAAAAGAGGTAAATGCTAGGGTGTTGGGGAGAGGGGTGGGATTAAATTATGGAGAATTAAATGCAAAATGGGAGTTGACACAGTTACTTTTTGCTGATGATACTGTGCTTATGGGAGATTCTAAAGAAAAGTTGCAAAGGTTAGTGGACGAGTTTGGGAGAGTGTGTAAAGGTAGAAAGTTAAAAGTGAACATAGATAAGAGTAAGGTGATGAGGGTATCAAACGATTTAAATAAAGAAAAATTGGATATCACATTGGAGAGAGGGATTATGGAAGAAGTAAATGTTTTCAGATATTTGGGAGTTGACGTGTCAGCGGATGGGTTTATGAAGGATGAGGTTAACCATAGAATTGATGAAGTAAAAAAGGTGAGTGGTGCATTGAGGTATCTGTGGAGGCAAAAAATGTTATCCATGGAGGCAAAGAAGGGAATGTATGAAAGTATAGTGGTACCAACACTCTTATATGGGTGTGAAGCATGGGTTGCAAATGCTGCAGCGAGGAGGAGGCTGGAGGCAGTGGAGATGTCCTGTCTAAGGGCAATGTGTGGTGTAAATATCATGCAGAAAATTCGGAATGTGGAAATTAGGAGAAGGTGTGGAGTTACTAAAATTATTTGTCAGAGGGCTGAAGAGGGGTTGTTGAGGTGGTTTGGTCATTTAGAGAGAATGGATCAAAGTAGAATGACTTGGCGAGCGTATAAATCTGTAGGGAAAGGAAGGCGGGGTAGGGTCGTCCTAGAAAAGGTTGGAGGGAAGGGGTAAAGGAGGTTTTGTGGCGAGGGCTTGGACTTCCAGCAAGCATGTGTGAGCGTGTTAGATAGGAGTGAATGGAGACGAATGGTTTTTGGGACATGACGATCTGTTGGAGTGTGAGCAGGGTAACATTTTGTGAAGGGATTCAGGGAAACCAGTTAATTGATTTAATTGGACTTGAGTCCTGGAAATGGGAAGTACAATGCCTGCACTTTAAAGGAGGGGTCTGAGATAGTGACAGCTGGGAGGGACTTTTCTCAGCTGTCGTATCTGAGCTCCTCTGCAAAGACAGTGATTATGTATGAGTGTGGTGAAAGTGTTGAATGATGATGAAAGTATTTTCTTTTTGGGGATTTTCTTTCTTTTTGGGTCACCCTGCCTCGGTGGGAGACGGCCGACTTGTTGAAAAAAAAAAAAAAAATGTGCTTCAGGCTAAAATGGGCAAGGGTCCTGAAAATATGGCACTTTAAGAAGTGAGATCTGAACAAAACTTTGTATAAATGGCTACTTTACAACAAACTGCAAATAAGGAAAAATGTCAAAAAAATTCTTTGAAATTCTTCATAGTTTACTATCATACTAGCTGTATCATGAATCATACCCAAAAGCTAGTAACAGCAAGCAAAAATATTAAGTTACATTCTAATCACAATAAAACATGAAAGCCAGAAAACAACTAAAAATTCAATGTGCAGTTAAGATAAAAATTTTACATTCAATGCATAAAAATAAGGTAAGAGGTATACAATTTATACTTATTAGGTTCAACAGAAAATCAGTTATCTGCCTACACTATAAAAGGGTTGAACAAATATTTTAAATATGGTACCATCCATTTAAGGGCACTAAATTTTCTCAGTCCAGTACCGATAGGAAAAAATAACTTCTCCCCAAAAATTATGAGTTTCAACACACATGCTAGTAGAAGGCTAGAGCAATTCTCATTTACTAAAGCAGTTCATATATAAATTATTTCTGCATAAATTACAAAAATACCTTTAAAAACTATTTATGAAGATTCACATTTTGTATCACCCCCCTCTCACAGTGTGATTCATAGAGGTGCCTATCTTTCTACTTTAATATAGCTAGGACATCTGGCTAATCATAGCATCCAGTTAACAGCTGTATGGTTACAAAGGCAAGTATTACATAATGAATTATTAACAAGTTTTACTGCTGTACAGTATTGCGTACTGAATTATTAACAAGTTTTTAACGTTAACCAATATTAATTTTTCCAACACCCTGTGTATTAACGTCAACTTCTTAATACTTACAAATTCAATCACAAATTTCTAATTTATAAAAAAATGGATTAATGTATACGTATATAATTATGGATTGTTCTAAATGCATAGTACAGTGGTAACCAGAGTTTCGTACAGCTCCCAACTCGAACAATTATGTAAGTGTATTATTGTAAGTGCTTTTGTAAGTGTATTTTTGAGGGTCTGAAACGGACTAATCTAATTTACATTATTCCTTATGGGAACAAATTCGTTCGGTAACGGCACTCGAACAGCCTTCTGGAACGAATTATGGCCGAAACTTGGGGTACCACTGTAATGTACATAAATCAACATATTTAAGCACCTGCAGATAATAAATGTACAGTGGTACCCCGGTTTACGATATTTTTTCATTCCAGAATGCTGTTCAAGTGCCATTACCAAACGAATTTATCTCCTTAAGAAAAGTTGTAAAATAGACTAGTCCTTTTAGACCCCCAAAATTACACTTACAAAAGCATTTAAAAAAATAAACTTACATAAAAGGGTGAGTTTGGGGACCATCGTAAACCGGGGTACCACTGTATACAGTATTTATTAATCATCTTCCGACTAGCATACAGTAATAGGGTAGCAGACAACATGATACAAAATTTCTCACCTCCAGCAATCATGTATGTGAAAGTTTTTCGGGCAGTTTCTGAGTCACCGGCTTTGGCACGAGCATCCTTAACAGAATCACGTCGATATGCACTAAAGTCTGGTACTTTGATATCCGTATGGGCATATCGTATTTGAGAGCTTGCTGAAATAGAAAAATCTGTATGAAGTGTTATAGGCAACTTAAATGATTACAGACCATGGTTATGTAAGCCTAAATAAAAAAAAATCTTCCTTCCCCAAAATTAAACAAAAGCCCATTTAGGTTTGCACATGTGAAATTTAAACCTTAAATATAAAACTTAAATAGAAAACCATTACCTCTAAGGAAAATAGCAGTAAAAATAACTTTGCAATGTTGAGAAGTTGAAAAATCAATGTCAAACCAGAACTTTTTTTTTTTATTTTTTTATTTAAAAACAGGTTATGTACAATAACATTCACCAAAACCTTACCTCAAAACAAGAGGTTAAACATCAACATTACACAAAAACATATTAAATGCCTAATAATGTAAACACTAGAAAGGGCCTATTCGGACACACAGCCAAACTGGCATGAAAATTGTAAAGACAAGTGTCATACACTAAACCTACTAAATACACTAACCTAAAACACTACACATGACCTTACAAACAAAAGGTCTTTATTGCTCCACTCCACAAAGAGAGTATATCACAAAACAATATGAGCATATATATCCCTGACAAAAGATAAAGGAAACTTCCAACAAACAAAACATGTCATATCAAACATGGGAGTAATTTCACAAAACCCCAATTATCCACCCATCTAAAGAACCCCCCCCCCCAAGTGCCCAAAAGCACACATACCCTGGAAACCTAAACGATGCACTGTGAGCATCCCCTACACAACTTTTTTTTTTTTTAAACCATATGTACAATACATATAAATAAAAGGCCCACAGGACCTATAACATAACACTGACAAAATAAAAATGAAAGTTACAAAACCCCCATTACCTCACAGTACCATACAAAACATCTCGCCTAAACTTTACAATGTTATACCATCACAACCCATTTTTTGCCACTCCTCCTCCTCCCTGGCCTCCAGAGGCTATTACTAAAAGTTAATATAGTGGACCCCCGAGTTTCGTACACCCCGGAAATCGTACAATTGTGTAAGTATAATTTTGTAAGTGCTTGTGGAAGTGTATTTTTGGGGGTCTGAAATAGACTAACCTACGTGACATTTTTCCTTAAGGGAGTAAATTCGTTCGGTAATGGCGCTTGAGCAGACTTCAGGAGTGAAGTTTTTACGAAACTCGGGGGTCCACTGTAGACTCCCATAAGTAAATAACACTCGCACATAAACTTGACAAAACCCCCCCGTCCATCCCTATCTCTGATGTAAAACTCATAAAATACTCATTAGAAAAGAGATTACAGAAAAGCCTAGAAATGGTAGTTGTCAACTAGAGTGGCCTCCAACACACCAATATTAAGACAACCTTCTTTCTAACGTACATCTCATTATAACACTTCCACAACACCTAACATACATGACAACTTAAACACACCTGCCAACCAGATGCTACAAGGTCAGCCTATACCATGAGAACCATGGCCCTAACAAGTCATACAACATAAGACTCCCAGGCAATGCTGGCCTTGCAAGTGAAATGTGTAACATGAAAAACAAAACAAACACCACACACACACACACACACGCCCAACATACGTACATTCTAGGTCATGGGAACCTGTCTTACCATTACTCATGAAAAAAAACCTGGCTCCACACACAGGAGGCGCCTCAAAACCTTGTTGACGCCCACGGTAAGGAACAGGTGATATACTCCTGACCCCCCAAACCTCCCCCCATCTTCTACTGAGTCCCCCCCCACAGACTTTTTTAAAAAACGCCGCCAGACAAAACTAGAGAAACTGCCTGAACGATGAAGCATCAAAAACCAAACCACCCGCCTATCCCCTGACACCCCGTAAAAAACCCTTAGATACAGCCACACACACTCTGAACCCCCTCCCCCCCGAGCTACCCTGACCAGCCCTCTCACTCGACTACCGCACCCTCCCCTTTCCCTAATAAAATCGCGACAGTAAGATTCCGATATCCCAGAGGAAAAGCCTTACACCATCTCCCTTCGTAAACCACTTGATTACGACACCGAGTCCTGTAAAACCCTGCCGCCGAAGCTCTAATGCGGACGTCACCTGGGGCCTCTCTCATACTCCATGAAATATGTATGAATTCTACTACCAAATACGCTACCGCCCGTCATACATCTTCAGAACAAGCCCCCACATCTATACTTAAAGCTCTTAGGGACGACAAACCCCCCGCCCCTACCCTTTTCAATACTCCACTAAACTATTCCCTAACCCCACCCAGCTCCTCGCAAAAATAAACTACATGATACGCAGTCTCGAGACCACCACATTTCAGACAGAACCCCTCCCTTATTATTCCCATCTGGCACAATTGTGCCCGAGATGCCAAAATTCCCAATAAAAACCTATACCCTGTTTCTCGAACCCTTGGCGGTACCCTCAGCCTCTTCAACCAGTACCACACCAACTTCCAATTATACATTGGATAAATACCTTCCCCCTGCACTACCCCCCCCCCTTCCCCACTATCCAACCTACTCACCTTCACTCTCCCAGGCGCCCTAACTACTAAAAGAAACCTCAATAGATCCTCACACCGCAACAAATCCCTACCCTTCCACCACCTACGTACCTCTCTCATGACCTTACCGACCCTCCTGCCTCCTATCTCCCCTCCCACCAAAAATTCCTGCTTAACAAATAAACTTTGAAGCCTACTCCTCAACGGAATCAACCCCAAACCCCCACTCCCACCCCAGCCGTCACAACCTCACGAGCCAACCAGTGCCTCCCATAACTCCAAATATATCTATAAACCCTCGCCAACAAACGCCCTATATCACACTCCCGGAGAGGATATACAGCCACCACAAACCAAAGTTTACTATAAATTAAAACATTAACCACCACTGCACGCTGCAACAACGTGACCTCACCCGGACTAAAACCCCCTAACCGTCCAAGCGCTTTACTCACCACTTCCTCCGAATTTAATCCCCTCGCCAAATCACTACAATGACTGAAAATAACACCGCAAATTTTAATACTATTAACACACAGCCACCTCCCCTCCTCCCCAACGGCCCTCCCACCCACGAACCTACCTCCAATAACTTTGATTTCGCCCTGTTGATGCACATGCCAGTAGCCCCACCAAAAACCTCAATAATCCTATTAACATTATCTAACCCCTCACCACTCCCTATCAATATGGTCGTGTCATCTACATATCCTACTATGCCCGTCTCACAACCCCCACACCCATCCCCGTCCCATACCCCTCTCTAACTAATCTATAAAAGGGGTCCTGCAGACACCCGAAAAGAATCTGCGACAGGGGCACCCTGCCGCAAACCCTCTCTAAACTCACCTGAACCCCTAACTTCCCATTAACTTGTACCCTTGCTAAAGCCCCATCATATAAGGATCTAACCCACCCCACAACTTCCTCCCCAAACCCCTGCTTCGATAAAATGTCAACCAACATTTCCCTATCCACACTATCATATGCGGTTGCCCAGTCTAATCCTAGGACTCCGCCCCCTTCCTTATGTTCCACGAAATTCCTAATTCTCCTATGCCCCGTCCCAATGCTACGTCCAGGTATCCCATACTGGCCAACCTCCAATACCTTTTCCAACACCCTTTTCATGCGATTTGCCAGTATCTTTGCATAGATCTTATAGTCTGAGCACAACAATGTTATAGCCCTATACCCCTGCAACCTATCACTATCCCTACCCTTCGGCACCAACACCACTACCCCGGTTCTCTGCACTTCCTCCATTTTACCCCTATCCTTCATCTGATTAAACACCTTCACTAAAACATCCTTCAATACGTCCCAATGAGCTACATAGAAGTCCCCAAGCGCCTTCCCCATCCTCAACCCCTGCACTGCCTGCCATACCTCGTCTACCGTAATCCTCCCACCTAACCCCTTCCTATCCTCCTCTCCCAGTCTCCCCTGGATTCCCTCCAAAACAATCCTCCTACTAACCTTATCCCTCTCCCTACCCTCAAATTTACGCTGAAACCATAACCTTGCATAAGCACACATCCCCTCTGTCGTGCGTAACACCTGACCCTGATGATACCCACCCATCTCCTCCTCCACCGTCAACGGCGCCAGCGTCATGCCCGTTCTACGTTTCCGAAACCTCTGTAATACAGTGCCCGAGGGCCTATCCCCCATAACACCTCTTCTAATTGACTACGTACCCTTATCGCCCTAAAAACATCATTCTGAATATCCCGTAATCTCCCCTTAAGGTACGCTATTTCCTGCTGATGGCACCCCCCCTCCATAACAGTCCCTTAACCGCCCCTACAAATATCGCTGTAACCCATACCTATATCCCGCCTCCTCCACACCTTCACACCTATAATCTCTCACTGCCTCCTTCGCTGTCGTATTTCACCACGTCCCTAATCTCCCTGCCTCCACCCCATAAACCCTCCCACCAAACCGCAAAACCCTCACGATCCCCCTCCCTTTTTAACAAACTTACATTCATCCTCCACAGATCCGAATAAAATTTAACACCACCCACCCACCCTAATACTGCCACCACACCTCTATGATCTGAAAACCCTACGTCTATGTTACGCACCTCTTCCACATTTATACGCGAGGACACGTACACTCGATCTAAACATGCTGCATATCCTCTCCTTATGAACATATGTTCCACCATGACATCCCTACCATCTACCACATCTCAAACCCCCACCGCTCCCAATAAGTCTCGCAACTCCGCTAGTACACATCCGGCACCCCTCAGTTCCACATCACGCTTCCTAATTATGCAGTTCCAGTCACCCTCTAACACAGTTACCTCGGAGTCCCCGTAATGCATATAGTCATCCCTCGGTTTTCGATTTTAATCCGTTCCAGATGGATCGGCTAAAAAGAAAATCGGCGAAAACCAAAACTATTTTCCCCATAAGAAATAATGGAAATTCAATTAATCCGTTCCAGAAACCCAGAAATTTGGAAAAAAAAAAATTGGGGGGGGGCCTTAAAGATAGATTTACATGCACAAATGAATGAACTCTATGTGGCACTTACCTTTATTGAAGACTGATGTTGCTGGATGGAAGAGAGGGAGGAGTGGAGAGGTAAGAGACCCTATTTTTTGGAAGGGGAATCCCCTTCCATAAGGAATTTAGGTACCAAGTCCTTATCCGGGGTCACTTCCCTGCATGCCTGCTACACTCCCTGCATGCCTGCTACACTCCCTGCTACACTCCCTGCTACACTCCCTGCTACACTCCCTGCTACACTCCCTGCTACACTCCCTGCTACACTCCCTGCTACACTCCCTGCTACACTCCCTGCACCTCCTGCTCACTCCCTGCACACTCCCTGCCACTCCCTGCTACACTCCCTGCTACACTCCCTGCACACTCCTGCTACACTCCCTGCTACACTCCCTGCACACTCCCTGCTACACTCCCTGCTACACTCCTTCCTGCTACACTCCCTGCACACTCCCTGCTACACTCCTGCTACACTCCCTGCTACACTCCTGCACACTCCCTGCTACACTCCCTGCTACACTCCCTGCTACACTCCCTGCTCACTCCCTGCTACACTCCCTGCTACACTCCCTGCTACACTCCCTGCACACTCCCTGCTACACCTCCTGCTACACTCCCTGCTACACTCCCTGCTACACTCCCTGCTACACTCCCTGCTACTCTGCACCCCTGCTACACTCCCTGCTACACTCCCTGCTACACTCCCTGCTACACTCCCTGCTACACTCCCTGCACTCACCTGCTCACTCATCCTGCTACACTCCCTGCATGCCTGCTACCTCCCTGCATGCCTGCTACACTCCCTGCATGCCTGCTACACTCCCTGCATGCCTGCTACACTCCCTGCATGCTGCTACACTCCCTGCATGCTCATGCTCACTCCCTGCATGCCTGCTACACTCCTGCATGCCCATGCTGTACACTCCCTGCATGCCTGCTCACAGCCTCCCCTGCATGCCTGCATACCTCCTGCATGCCTGCTACACTCTTAAACTCCATCGTGTTTCTCACTTTCACTATCATATTTTTCTATTATTTCTTTCTTCATTTCTACAGTGTTCCTCACTTTCTTTACCAAAGAACTGGCACTAGGAGCTTTCTTTGGGCCCATGGTAACTTATTTAGTAGTCACACACAATAATCAAGGGCCAAAAAGAATGAATTGTTAATAAATGTTTTGTATGAACTCCTGGGGTGATGTTCACTCAAGCATAAACAATGCTAGACTGCGTGACAATGTGCGTGGGAGGTGTGTG
This sequence comes from Cherax destructor, assembly GCA_009830355.1. Lineage (NCBI taxonomy): Eukaryota > Metazoa > Arthropoda > Malacostraca > Decapoda > Parastacidae > Cherax > Cherax destructor. The sequence goes on along the minus strand of WNWK01009429.1, from coordinate 37,077 downwards.
GGTGGCGGGCCTACGGCCTTTGTATGTGCGAGGCACTGGTGGACAGGTCCCATACGGTCGGCAAAAACTAAAACAATCGGCGAAAACTGAGACAAATTTTCCCCGAAAAAAGTCGGCGAAAACTGGGACAATCGAAAACCAAGGGATGACTGTACTAAGTAATCCCTCACAAACTCACCCTTTAAACTACGTACATTAACCGCAGGCATATACACGCCAATGAAGCTAACCGGGATATCACCCCATTCACCATCAACCCTAACAATCCTCCCGCCCCCCACCTCCTCCCATGACCTCAGATGAAAAGGGCTGGTCTCCCTAATACCTACCAACACCCCACCCTTGAAATTTTCAGAACTACCAGTGTACAAAGTAAAACCCCGCAACTTCAGATCCCCACCACACCTAAAATTATGTTCTTGGAGAAAACACACGTCAATGCCCTCTCTCCGCAATGTCCGTTCAACCCACATCCTCTTGACCTCGGCCCTAAGGCCATTCACATTCATACTGATACACTTGAAGGCTTCAATGGTGGTTTCCCTCGATGCTTCATCGCTCTCGACACTCCTGCTTTGACCACTGAGACCTACTCCCTCCTTGTCCAAGACCTTACCCTTGACCCCCCCTCCCTCCCCTGACCACATCCGTGAACACTTTCTTACCTGTCCTCTGACCCGGCGTCAACACGTCATCCTCCACCGAGCCACTTGATCTCTTGCGGGATTCCCCCGCTACCTCCATGACCTCTTCAGACACCTCATTCACATCATTTTCCTCCCTATGAACCACAGCCTTAACCACACACACTCGTACTGATTCCTCACTGCCACCACAAGCACCCTTACTCACATCCTCACTCAGCACTTCACCCGGGCTTGCTGTTACCTCCAGGTAGTCCTTCACCACGGACTCCTCTCCCACAGAAGGCGGACTGTCAAGCATCATCCTCAGGTCCTCCATCATAGGCCCCCTCAACTCCACCAAATCGTCCACCTCCTCCTGCATGACAGCAACCTTGCGGTCTTCCACCATCACCGGTTGCGTCACAGGTGGCAAGGAGACCACCACCACCTCCGCTTCATCTACCACGTCACTCCACCTTCTATCTCCACCGTCCATGTACCCTGAAGATGACCCATGCACCTCCTGGGCCACACCTGAAGGGCCCTCCGCACCATGCTCCTGCCCCCCACCCCCACGTTGTTGCTGGGGTCGTGGTCCACGTCTCTCACACGCTGCTGCTATATGCCCTGGCTGACCACAGAGCCGACACGTCCGTACTTGCCCCACGTACGTCACGCAAACTTGCGTCCTAAATTCTGGCATCAGGACGTACGAGGGGATTGGCCTCCTCATAGACATCTTTAAACTGTAAGATCCCTCAGGCATTCCAGTGTAGGTACCCTGCGCCTACCTGCCAACATTTGCCGCGTGGATCACTCCATATATACTACGGCTTATGCTGTCAGTGGCCCTATAAAACCCCAACGAAGAAGATCACTCCATATGCCTTAAAAACATCTCTCACATCCACGACATCCACTTCAAAAGGGATATTCCGAATACGTATCCATGTAAAAGTTGCCGATACATCCCTTAATCGCATCTCCAAACCCTCTGAAACAATCATGCGCTTCTCCTGGTAGACATCAACAACCCTCTCGTAGGCACCACTTGTCAAGAACTTCACAAACACTCGTGTAGCTCCATTTAATGAAATCCCATAAATGTCTGCTGTGGGAATTCCATAGTATCTCTGAGAATGGCTGGCAAGAGAACTTCAGCATTTGACGGATAAATAGCGCCAACAAGCACCTCTATGCACACAGTATGCACTCTCCTTCTGTACGTCTCTGCCATATTGGAGAATCCAGAACTGAAGGTGTGCAATACCAAGTAAGATGCTGTACTTGCCAAATATCCCACAACAGAGATATGAAAGTTTATTCTCAAGCTCAAGCTGAAATTTCACAATCATTAGCTATATTAATTTTATTTAGGTGGCCCATGGCCTGGTAGGCAACGCTCTCGCTTCATACGCTGAGTGTCCGTGACTTGATCCCCAGCAAGGGTGGAAACATTGGGTGTGTTTTCTTAAAACTGCTATCCCCGTTCACCTGGTAAGCAAGTAGGTACCTGGGTGTTAGTCGACTGGCGAGTCACATCCTGAGGAACAAGATTGAGGACCCCAATGGACATAGACTGTCTCTTGATGACGCACTGACTTTCTTGGATTATCCTGGGTGGCCAACCCTCTGGGGTTAAAAATCCAAACAAAGTCTTATCTCGTCTTACATAGTAATGCATAAATTACCCTGGATAACGCAAAAAAAAATCCGGGACAAAGGAATTAATGTACAATTGCTATGGATCCCATCACACACTGGATTACTCCATGATAAAATTTATGTTAGCCAAGAAGAGTACCTAGAAGGAGAATGTAGAATATAACTTTGGTATATCTGTGTCTAGCATTAGAAATAATACAGTGGTACCCCGACTTACGATGGTCCCCAAACACACCCTTTTATGTAAGTTTATTTTTTTAAATGTTTTTCTAAGTGTAATTTTGGGGGTCTAAAAGGACTAGTCTATTTTACATCATTTCTTATGGAGATAAATTCGTTTGGTAATGGCACTTGAACAGCATTCTGGAATGAAAAAATATCGTAAGTCGGGGTACCACTGTATTAGGAGAGAAGTAAATAATGAAAATGATTGTTATAGGAATGCAGTTAGAAGCCTGAGTAGATCTATAACCCACTATGATAACATGAATGTAGATAAGTATGTTTATGGAACAACTTGCAATGTGAACAGACTGACTGATGTTGTAGTGGCCAGGCTTAGGCTTGGCTACAAGTACTTCTGGCAGTTTGGGAGACACACAGATGATGATCAAACTAAATGCAAATTATGTGATCAGGCATATGGTCACTGTCTTGAACACTATGTGCTTAATTGTCCACTTATTGAGGAATATAGAGATAGACAGTATAATAACCTATGTGACATGTCAAGATATCTTATTAATGAAAATAAGATACCAGATATACTAAGCAAATTTCCTAAATTTGCTTGTAACAGATAAGTGAACTGTAGATATAAATCCAAATGTACACCTGTTAACCCTTTTGGGGCCTAGTGCCTAGGCCTTTTGTGTATCCATATGCTCTCTTTACCATCCACAGGATGGATAGGGGTGCACAATAAACTAGCCACTTCGGTGGCAAAATCTAAATCTTTTAACTTCAATATCTAGTGGGGCATACATTTTCTTGTAATCATACAAATCTGATAAAGTTTTCTAATACCACATAAATCCTAAAGTAAAAAAAAAAACATCAATATGAAGACAACATAATAGTATTTTAAATTTTCTTTAAATTATGCTGAAACCTTTCACCGTCTCATATTTATCCCCAAGGACAGCTCAACTTCTAAGGATCAAGAGCCCTTCACCAGCATCAAGAAATTTAATATGAGGAAGCTAGGGGAAAGAAAAGGTCCAAATGAATGAAAATTCTGACTATTAAATGAGTAAATATATAACATGGCTGACGGTGGATCAGCTGATCAAAACATTCTGCAGCCAACATTCACTCCCGCCATAGTTTACCCAATTTACGTGAATTCCATGGCGCTCCTACGTCGAAACATCATTTACTTCGTACCTGCAACACCAGATTTAGCAGTGAGAGGCCGTGAGGGGCACATCTTGGCCATGGCGGTGGTGGTGAGGACAGGAGGCTGGCTGGCCACTACCTCCACTTGCTGGCCATCAACCACACCTGGGATGATGTTCCTCAGTCCTCCAGCCACTGCCTGGGTCGTGCCCTTCAGGGCAGGGGACAGCTGCCCACTCCTGCCAATATAAGACAACATATTGGTAATAGGAAGATGAGGAGGAGCAGCTGTGCCGGTCAGGGGGAGAGGCTGGCTGACACTACCCGGCCCCAGCCGGACCTCCACAATATGAAACGCAACACTCAATTCACCTTAATTTTATGAATAACAATCTTACAAATAAACAAACTTCATTTCTGTAAAGTGGAGTGGAGTACATTATGAAATTGTGGTAATTGGTATATATAAATTACCTTTATAGAACCTCTTATTATGGAAATAAATAACTTTTTTTTTTTTTGGGGGGGGCTAGTATTTAGGTACAGGTACCTATAAATAGTTACACAAATTATCATGCATTGTAGCATGTGTAAATTACCTAGGATAACCCAAAATAAAGTCAGACATAGTGACTTATTTCCATTGGGGTCATGCTAGGTAATGATAATTGTACTTATGTGTACCTAAATAAACATACAAGTACACGATACAACTGATATCGATATAGACCTAGATCACATCAAGAAAAATACAAATGTTTTTACGATTAGTATATAAGGGTAAGCGTTAAACCCCTAAGGATTATAACAGTAGAAGATTATTAAGAATCCCAACGGAAGTAAGTCAAACCATACAACGGGTGGGGTTCGAACCCGCGGTCAGAGAGTCAAAACTCCAGACCGTCGCGTAAGTCACTTGTTTACTTTATTTGAGGTTATCTTAGGTCATATAGACTTGTTACTATCTAAGACAATTGTAAACACCTAAAACTTGTATAATGTACTAAGTAAACTTACCTGCATACCCTAGGTAAGTCTACATAATGTAATATAATAAATAATAATAATCTTTATTTCTACAAGTACATGATACAACTTATACAGATCTAGAGATGAATTGCACCTTAATGATCCTTAACCTCGCCCACCAAACGATGCAACTGGTTGATGATGGTGATCCAGGAGGGAAGCATTAGTGTGGATGGGAGGGAGGGAGGGCGAGCCATCAGTTGTGTGGTGGCCACCAAACGTTTAGGTTGTCAAAGGTGGTGGTAGTGGTTATATGGTATTCACCTAGGTGCCCAAATGATGTTCTTACAAATATCTTCCCTTGTTGTGGTTATGGTGAGTATTATGATAGTGACGGGTGAAAGCTAAAGTACTTTGGGGGAAGAGAATAGGTGTCTTAAAATAAACTATATCCATTACATATTCTTGTTCAGGTACCCTGACTGAACGTATCGGGAAGCGATAAGTAGATTAATATAATAAAGGGCCCTTCCGTTTCTAGTTTTATATAAAATAACTAGGTTTGACCCTTTTCATCTAGATACACATCTTTTGGGATGGATAGGAATTTAAAAGATTCTGTTCAGTTATTTGTAGCTTTGCTCTGCCTAAGAAATGGAGAGGCGGAGGTACTAATCTTATCAGTTTTGCATAATCTGTGGAAACTGTCATCTGGACTTAGGTGATGTATATCCCCTATTTATACGAAAAGGATAATTTTCCTCCTACAGTCATCGTTGTCTCTCTCCCCCCAGGCTGGTAAGTTTTAGGTACAGGTACACTAGTACAATTATTTAGTGTAAATTGCTCGTTTCCATTGGGCTGAAGATTGTACTCTTCCAAGCCTAGGTACTAATACAGGCTCTGAAAAAGGCGATGAGAGGGGGTTATTTCTTAAGTGCAAGTCATTCTGGAGGTGGTAGTTCTGTAGTTTTCAGACTGTACTATATATTTAGTGTTAAAAATTTAGGCTCTTTGCTTGGATATTTTGTCTTTTCCTTTTAATAAGATTTCGCCTGTTCGGCAGAATTCGAAACTGGCTAAATTGCTGAACATAGTCTTGTTTGTCTGCAGTGAATATCTAAAAAAAAAAAAACCCAAACCTATACCGAACTTGCCAACTTTTGGCCAATACTCATTTTCGGTATGGTTTATAGAATGTGACTAGCTGTTTGCCGAGTAATTTTCAAGAACACTAAATTAGTTGACTAAAATTTGTAATTTTAGTAGCAAATACACAACCCGCACATAGAATGAATGAAACTTGGTTAAAAGTTTCGACCCGACTTAAACCATTAACTTTTTATTTAGTAGCAAATTTCTCTATGCTCTGTGGGTAACCTTAATATATTAAATTGTGGAATATTTGCTGTATATTCGCTTCAACCCAACTAAAGTATGTTTTGTAGTGTTTGCCTGGGGTACTGCTGCAGACCCACACCCATCCATCACCTTACTCTGGGGTTGACCCAAACAAAGAACCACATTTGCAACCACAACTCCAACCACAACATCAACTCCAACCAAACATAAAGCCAGTGGACTCTACTATAGCAGTGCATGGTAAGTTCCTTCAGATTTGCAAATCATATAGTTTTTAGTTCAGCTTTTGTGTAGGCTGTTTCTGCTTAGAAAACTTGTCCTAACTCTACCATTCCACCTTTTTTTTAGGTGGGCAGAACGAAGGGTGGGCACCAGTGGGTAGCCCTGTTTACCCTTCGGGTAGGGGAGACCTGCTGAATGAACCACGGAAAAGGCGGGTGGATGAAACACTAGTTCAGTGCGTGAAGACTCATATGCTGGTAACTTTCAAGTAAGTTCGCAGTTTTTTTTTTTAAATTGAGAGATAAGACTGCAGGGTTAGTGTCTTATAGAAGTCTTTCCCCTCCCCACCCCCGAGTGGAGTAGTTACCTGGAAAAAATGCCTAGCTATAATCTTCGCTATAGGCAGTGATGGGGAAAGTGAGTTTGCTCAAACGAGTAAAAACTACAGAATTTGTATTTGAAAGCTTTCAGTGAAGGCGTAAACCTTTGTGCTACCCCTTGATTTTTTGTGCAAAATGGGCTTAAACGTTGTAGCAAGGAGGGTGGAGGCAGTGATGTGAATGGAGCATAAACTGAGGTATAATTTAAGGGCGGATATTGCTGAGGTCGTTTAGACATCCATAAGACGAGCAAGAGACGACTAGAAAGTCATGGATAGGATAAGGAAGGGGGGGGATGCATGGGGATGATGCATGCAGCATCCAGAATGTTACTTAAGAGTTAAATTATGTAGTATTGTGTACTGCTGAAGTAAGTTAACATTTATGAAGGTTTCAGGAGAAACCGATTCTGACTAATCTTGTAAGTGGTTAGTGCATGCACTCTGGAAGATTATTTTAAATTAACTGTTTGCTCTCTTCCGAAAACACGGCTATTGAATAAAACTGAAAAGACGATAGGTGTGACACTATTAAAAAATTTATTTTAAAAATTTGCAGGTTCTCCGCGCCCTTCTCTGGCTACATCTATCCTCACCAGCATTTCACAGAGTGCCTCCTCTTCCGGGGCCAAAATTCCCGAGAGGCGAACTTGCATCTCAAACATGGAACTTGCGGTGATCAGGAGAACAGAATTTCCCACCAGGGAAGGACATACCTCGACCCTATCATAGAGGCAAGTACTGACTAATACCTCTCCCTCTCCCCCCCCCCCTCCAGGACTAATTTACTTTTTCCCTGAACTTTGATAGTAGGTACTTGTAATGTCATTTCCGTACACTAAATATTCCTCGTTACTTCATGCCGTGAGGGTGTTGCAGTACCTAAGAGGGGGAAAAAATATCTGCCTAGAGAAGAAAAGTGGCAAAACTCCTTTTATAAAACATCCCTTCCCATAAAGGTTTTTGAAATAGGCCCAACAGTGTTCAGACAAGCCCGCAGTTATCACTTTTCGCTAAACTCCATTACTGCCTACTTTATATTTGTTGGAGAGAAAAAAAAAGGTTGGTGGAATGGTAGGTACTAGGATTGGTAAGGGACGGGCGGGTCATATTTTGCTGTGAAAGAGCACTCGTCCCCTTTCCCCCTCCTGACCCGTCATTATAGTTTCTCCTCAGCACGCAGTAAAGTTTTCTAGGATACGACTTTCAATTACCTTAAATATTTTCAGACTTTAGAGTTTTTAAATTCTATTAAGACTTCTGCAGAAGTTGCTTGAAGGTAGCAAACAGGATCAGCTGTGAATAGCTACTTGGAGTATAACTGGAAGGTATTCCAGGGGTCAACACCCCCGCGGCCTAGTCCATGACCAGGCCTAGTGGTGGATCAGGGCCTGAACAACCAGGCTGTTACTGCTGGCCGCACGCAGACCGAAGTACGAACTATAGCCCGACTGGTCAGGTACTGACTTTAGATGGCTGTCCAGCTCCCTCTGGAAGACAGCCAGGGGTCTATTGGTAACCCCCCTTATGCATGCCATGCTGGAAGGCAATTGGACAGTCTTGGGGCTCCTGATACTTGTGTTCTCTTAACTTGCTCATTTTCATTTGACGTGAGAGGGGGAAAATGTGGCACCGCCTGCCAAGTCTTTTTCCTTTAGTAGGAGTGATTTAAGTGTGCAGATTTGGGACTAGTCAGTCTAGAATTTTCGAAGTGTATATTTTCATGCATCTTTCTCGCCTGCGTTCAAAGGAGTACAGGTCAAGGGACTTGAACTGTTCCCATTAATTTAGGTGTTTTATTGTACTTATACGTGCAGTAAAAGTTCTCTGTATATTCTCCAGGTCTGCAATTTCACCTGCCTTGAAAGGGGCCGTTAGTGTACAGCAATATTCCAGCCTAGAGAGAAGCGGTTTGAGGAGAATAATCATGGGATTGGCATCCCTAGTTTTGAAGGTTCTCATTATCCATCCTATCATTTTCCTAGCACATGGTCTATACATTGTGATCTTTGAAAGAGATATCCTCTGACACTACCACTCCCAGGTCCTTCACATTAGTTTTTCTCTATTGTGTGGTTGGAATTTTTATACTCCAATACAGTTTTAATTAGGATTCCTAATTTTCCATTGTGGAGTAATTGCAATTTTTCATTTAACTTCATATTTTTTTCTGACTCCCATTTAAAGACTCCAAGCTAACATTGTGTCCTCGATGACGAGTCATGTAAATTCTGGTACCAGCAAAAGACTAGGCAAAAAACTGGTTAAGAATAAAGACCACATAAATTGGAATGAAATATTTTGTAGATCATAGGTTTGCATACAGCAAATTTCAATCCTGGGGTCGGGTATAAATTTGGCATGTTTACGTAAACCTGTCTTCACCTAGCAGTAAATAGTTATGTACTGGGAAGGCCTCCTGTCAGATGACCAAAAGTTCCAGCTGAGGGTCATCATATGACTGCCCCGCGTCAGGAAACACTTGTCCTGCTTACTGACAAACCTACTGAGTACCTCTCGAGGGTGGCATCCTGGGGATGGTAACGTAAATAGGGTTTGGATTTATATAAACCAAGGTAAGACAGGCTCGCAGCCTGTAAATTAGTGTTAAAATATTGGTTCTCATAGCATCGGCTGATGGTCCAGTGGGAAGCTGACATTGTATGTGAAGACGACTCTAGTGTTATCGTCCGCTGTGACAGACCAGATGATTATAACAAGACAGTGACGTGGAACCTGGAGACCAGGAACTTGGTAGCCACCTTGGAGAGATCCACACATCCTGGTGGGTCCACGTTTATTCACTTTTAAGCTTGTTTGTTAAATCTACGTTAAAATGTGGTTGGTTGTGAGCTATTTTTGCGTTGTGGTGTAGACTGAAAGTTGGTGCTAAAATAGTAATAGTTTAAGTAAAGTACCTTTTTAATTAATTTCATAAATCTGTATTTTTTGGTATATGGGGAAAATATAAAATTTAAATTCCTAACAATCAACTTTAAGTAGGCTACAGTTTATTAATGAATAAAGATTCCTAACAAACCTATATGGGTTAATGTAATTACTGAGTTTTTATTAAAACGTAGTGTTTGACTACAGGCCCCAAGATGTGGATGGAGATCCAGGTCGGAGAGGGTCCCACCGCCCCGCCTCTCTCTGACGAGATCGTCTACATTGGTGATGTTCTCACCTTGGTATTCACCCTCTCTGATAATGTCTACTGGTTTGACTCTAATATCCTCTCTTGCTATGCAGTGGACGGTAAGTGTAGAAGTTTAGTAAATATGTGAACCATACAGGTGGGTTTTAATTAAATGTCAGTTATAAGCAAAGCCTTAATTTGTTCAAGAGAGAAATCAACTTTCGCTCAATGCTAGCGATTTTGAAATTTACACTTTTTCCACAAGTGTAATAAGACTGAAACATGATTTACTAAGTTATGGAGGTTTGAAGGTGACTGATCACATTATGGCAAGTGCTTGCAGCTTGAAGGAAAATTTCCTTATTCCATGTTTTATGGATAATTTTGTAAATATTTCAAAATTTCACTGTTAAATAACATGCACAAAATTAAATGCAGTTTTTCTGGTTCCCACAATGCCCTGTGCAAAATAATCTTCCACAGCACACACAGTGCGATGTAAAAAAATGTAAGCCTAACCAGGCAGATGGGAACCAATTTTGTAGTAGAAAAATATAATGATAAAAGTACATTTCGTGTATGTAATTTGAATTCCTAGAAAGTGTAAAATGCATCTTTCTGAGCCTAAGAGCCAATTAAAAGATTAGACTAATTTACTATACTGTTCAGGATATAGTAGTTAAGGTAGTTTATAATACTATAATAGGTTTAGATATTACGGACCCTTGTTAACTGACATGTTAGTTAGCGGTTAAATTAGCTCGTTAAGTCAATGTTACACAAGGTATTTCATATGCTCTGACTTCACCTAATTCCGAACTTGGGTAAGCAAGTTTATTCAGGTATACAAAAATAGTTTCATAGATTATCTTGCATAGCAGCATGTGTAGAGAACCTAGGATAACCCAAAAAAAAACTTCGCTCTCGGGCCGGGAGGTTATCTTGTGAGTTTGCTTCAGAGTTGTACTTAGCTCAGCTTGTAGAGTTACACAGTTTTCTCAAATATGGCAGACCTGTATCGTCGATGTGTCAATACTGTGGGTATTGAGATCTTGAAGGGGGCGATCTACACTAGCAACGCTGATGTCCTGTTACCCCTTAGTGTCAGACACCTATGGAATCCCAACAGAAGATATATACGGCATTTCCTTAAATGGAGCAGAAAGGATTTTCGTGAAACTCAACACCAGCACAGCTTATGCAGCCATTGTTGACCAATACCAAGAAGTGAGACTTGTCAACTCGAGTCTTAAGGTACGTTTAAAGGATGTCAGTGCATTACACATGGCTGAAAATTAGGAGTGTTCCATTTGAGGCACAGGAATGTGATATAAAAAAGCTTTTCAGCAGTATGGAGTGGTCTATGCTATTACAGAGGAACGGAGTTTGGGAATATATGCAGGTGTGCTGGAAGGTACCTACTCTGTAAAAATCTCCCTGCAATGGCAGATAGTCATTCGTACAATTGGATGCCTTTTGAACCCAGGTTTTCGTAATACCCTTGCCAGGTGAGGACATGCAGACTTTGTGGAGCTGCGGGGGCATGTCACTGCAGCTTGTGAACGCTGACAGACCTATCACCAAGATGGCATGGGAGGTGATCAAAGGCAGAGGAGACGTCAAGGAGGCAAGCGACAAGGAACCAGCGCCTAGCAAGAGGTGGAGGAAGGGACAGCGGTGGAGCACAAGTCTTTGTCATCCACTCTCCCGGAAACTTTGCCAGATTTAAGCCCGGAGGTGGAAGGAACAAGTCGCTGGAAGTGGTGGACAGTCTCGTGAATCCCTTGTTGGAGGATTTGTGCAGAACCTAGACAGTGCAAGAACTTTGGCTAAAATTTAAAATTCGTTGAAAGCCAAGCCGAAAAGTGAACCTGAAATAACTTCGTGAAATATTGTTTTAATTGGGGTTTCTCAAAACTTGGTTTGTCTAATTTCCCTCCCCCTCTTAAATTCGATTGACAGAGTTTTTAATCCTTTAAATTCTAGTATTTTTAATGTAACTTAATTTTCAGGTGGGGAAGAAGTAAAGCAAATAGAGTGGGACTCTCAACATATTGCTGCTAGGTCTCGGGTGTACAGCGGAGAGACGACAGTTATAGAAGATGGTTGTTCAGTCAAGCCCAAAATATTCTCCCACTTTCTGAAGGAAAAGCACACCAGGCCCAGTGGAGACCTGGTTACTCTACATTATGCCCATTTCAAGGTAAAGTTGAATGGAAAACGGGTAGTTTTACCCTCTCCTCCAGGAGGGTGAAACTCAGAGATATAGGTTTTCAAAACAGTGGAGCCCTCTTTGCAAATGATTAAAAGTTTTTCGAAAGTTCTTTAGGAGTTCCATTTGAAATGAATAGCTAATCATAGGAGCAAATTAAAACCATTAAATTGGTAAATTGTGGGGAATTCCCAGTTAATGCCCAATAGGGGTGTATCAGTGCACAAGCTTATTATAATTGAAAGTAGGAGGCAGTGCCATGCTTTAGAGTATCGCGCAGATAAGTTTGTAATACAAGATAACGAAAGGTGGGTTGAGATAGTCTTCCTGAAAGAATGGGGGCAAAATAAAGTACAAAAAATAGGGTGTAGACGAGGATAGTGGTATCCCTGTTGGAGAGTTAGAATCTAGCCACGGACAATCAGGTTTGTAGCATCTTTGGAGAGAATTTTTGGCAATGAGAAGTACAATGCTTGTAGGAAATATAGTATACGCAAGAACATTAACTTTCTTTTTTGGAAAAATTTAGGATACCAGGGATAAAATGGCTAATTTCCCCCATAGCTATACTAAGAACTTCCCCGTGTTAGTGAGTCTTCACGAAGTATGAACGAAACTTAAGTATTATTTTAGTTATTGCTAAAGGTCCCAGTGGAATCTAATAAATTTTCAGGCTTTCAGATTCCCAACATCACTGAAGATAATTATACAGTGCAGTGTCCAGGTGTGCTACAAACAATGTCCCGAACCACCACCCTGCCAGTGAGCTTCTAATTTCACAAGTTTCTGTATATGGAATATGACAAGTATCTGGCAGCTTCAAAATTAACAAGTAAATTTGGGAATAACTCTTTAATATTTTAAACTTTCCCAGCGAGGCTTACCACCCGAGGACGTTTGATGCTCAGCAGCGGAAGCGTCGCCAGGCTGAAGCAGCAGCAGCCCAGGACGGCGCTCACGAGCTTGATAAAGTACAGCTCTACCGCTCCCTTGATGTCTACCTAGCCGAGGAAGGTGGTGAAAAAAGTTAGTAAAATTATTTAGTTTGCTAAAACGTTGGGTTTAATCGCAAATAAAGTGCATGTTTAATATACAGTAAAAGCCAGTTTCATACTGATGGAGGGAAAAGGCAGCAGGAATTTAGTTTCGGTAATGGAAAATTTTAAAAAGGGCCTTGACTTAAGCCTTATACAGATGAAGGGAAAGAAATTAAACAACTGCGTACATTTCTAATGTACTGCTATTATAAGATAGTGTAGTTTCATTGCACTATATCACGTGAAATGGATTTCTTTTAAATAGGCCAGCCTGAGGTGGAAGACTTCGGTGGGATAGAGCCTAGCTTCTTTCACAACTGGAATTAAAACTTGTGCATTACTATATTAATGGTGGTATGGGGGCACTAGGAAAGCGGCTAGTGGTGGGTGCAAGTGATTAGGGGGATGGGAACAGTAGGGTAGGCTAAGAGCAGATAGTGGAAGTAAGGGAGGAAGGAACCTGCTAGGAGAGCAGTCTAGTATGGCGTTGAAGATTATCATAGTAACTGGGAGTTGAGTTAGTAGGGAAGGGTTAATAGTAGTTAACCAGCTAGACGAGTCTCCGGGAGGATTTTGGGCAACATTTACTTAAATCTTTATGCTCGGCTATGCTTGTCAATATGAATTTTGATAGCGGGTAAGAGCCACTGCTTATTAAAGACCATACTTTATTTTCCAGAGATACATGTAAATTCGCCAGTTGTGGCACAAGCACTGGAAGAATACTGCTACAGCCCAACACTCTACTACTCTACTGTAATAGGACTAGTCTGTGTGATTGTAGTACTTGTGGTATTTGTTGCTTTCATTTGTTGGAAAGATAGAATACCCAGAGCTTCCTTTTATACTCCCACCAAACCTCTAAAATAATAGATTCCTGGAACTTTAATTGTATGTAATACTAGTGTGGTTGGATTTTAAGTAACGCTAATTGTCTTCATACAGATGTAAATTATTGTAGAAAGATTTTAGTTACCACAATAAATTCTGAATAAATTTCACTTGCTTGTCCTGCTTCCTTTACAGTTGATAACCTGATATGTTATTGGTGAATAAAACAGTCTGGTTTTGAATGAACTTAACTTTTATTTTACTTAAAATGCATCTACAATATTTACTGAAACTGCAAATAGACTTCACACCCGGCGACCCCTCAATCGAGGTTCCTTGATGCTGGTGACGGGGGAAAGGGCTCTTGATCTAGGGAATTTTATGTGCTCAGATTCACTTAGTGCATTCAGCCCTTCCCCATACAGGTGCTGTATAATCCCTAAGGGTTTAGCTCTCCCCCATAATACCCGGTGACTGCTTAAAGAATAATACTTCTGGTGAGAATAATATACGCAATCGTAACTGCTTTTTTTTTTTTTCTAATTTGACAGACCTTCGATATTATTGCTGAATCCCCCCTATGGTTCGTAATGGTGTAATGTTAGGGTAGAAGTTAATGTTACTAGTGCAAGGTGCTTCTTAAAACCTACATATTATCAGATGCATAGTTTATTGACGCTATCGCTGTATCACCAATACAGGTTAAGTATATGGTTTTTGAAGGTGTATATTGCAGTAGCATGAATGTTCTAAGGAAGAGAGCTTGTAAACATGTTACCATTCTTAGGCAAGGGGAAAAAAAAACTGACTTAGTTATCACTTTCCAAGTGTTTCAAGGGATGTGGATTGATGCCACTTAGATGTTCTTAATCAAAGTATTGAACCTGACCTGACCACCACGAGTTCAAAAATTAGGTTTTCTCCCATTTTTATATCAAGGTTTTAATGAGTTATTCTACCATGAACGGAATCAGACCATAACGGTAAAATATTTAAATTTTTCCTTAATATTTGATTACTTTCCAAGAACAAAATGGTTCAAATTTTAGCTTCATAATTCGGTTTCTTAGTGATCTAGAAGAGCAACTATGATAGGCCAGACATTTTATAAATAAAATTATAAAGTAGGATGTTACAGTTTACTCTTAAAATACATAAACTTGAAGCTGACCAGACGGAGTTATCAAGTTGTCCAGAATCTCAGATTCCAAACTTTGGCTTTTTATTTGTGTTGGGCGTAATGACAGTAGTTTGTTGGACTTTGTATTGGTAGATAAAAGACTGTTGAGTAGACTTCAGGATGTACATGTTTATAGAGGGGCTACAGATATATCAGATCACTTTTTAGTTATAGCTACAGTGGGAGTAAAAGGTAGATGGGATACAAGGAAAATAGAATCAGTAAGTAAAAGAGAGGTGAAGGTTTATAAACTAAAAGAGGAGGCAGTTAGGGTAAGATATAAACAACTATTGGAGGATAGATGGGCTAGTGAGAGTGTAGGCAATGGGGTCGAAAATGTATGGGGTAGATTTAAAAATGTAGTGTGTTCAGCAGAAGTTTGTGGTTACAGGCGAGTGGGTGCGGGAGGGAAGAGGAGCGATTGGTGGAATGATGATGTAAAGAGAGTAGTAAGGGAGAAAAAGTTAGCATATGAGAGGTTTTTACAAAAGTGATGCAAGGAGGGAAGAGTATATGGAGAGAAAAAGAAGAGGTTAAAAGAGTGGTGAAGCAATGTAAAAAGAGAGCAGATGAGAAGAGTGGGTGAGATGTTATCAGCAAATTTTGTTGAAAATAAGAAAAAGTTTTGGAATGAGATTAATAAGTTGAGGAAGCCTAGAGAACAAATGGATTTGACAGTTAAAAATAGGAGAGGAGAGTTATTAAATGGAGAGTTAGAGGTATCTGGAAGATGGAGAGAATATTTTGAGGATTTGTTAAATGTTGATGAAGACAGGGAAGCTGTGATTTCGTGTGTAGGGCAAGGAGGAATAACATCTTGTAGGAGTGTGGAAGAGCCAGTTGTGGGTGTAGGGGAAGTTCGTGAGGCAGTGGGTAGAATGAAAGGGGTAAGGCAGCTGGGATTGATGGGATAAAGATAGAAATGTTAAAAGCAGGTGGGGATATAATTTTGGAGTGGTTGGTGCTATTATTTAATAAATGTATGGAAGAGGGTAAGGTACCTAGGGATTGGCAGAGAGCGTGTATTGTTCCTTTGTATAAAGGCAAAGGGGACAAAAGAGTGCAAAAATTATAGGGGAATAAGTCTGTTGAGTGTACCTGGTAAAGTGTATGGTAGAGTTATTATTGAAAGAATTAAGAGTAAAACGGAAAGCAGGATAGCAGATGAACAAGGGGCTTTAGGAAAGGTAGGGGTGTGTAGACCAAGTGTTTACAGTGAAACATATAGGTGAACAGTATTTGGATAAGGGTAAAGATGTTTTTGTGGCATTTATGGATTTGGAAAAGGCGTATGATAGGGTAGATAGGGGGGCAATGTGGCAGGTGTATGGAATAGGAGGAAGGTTACTGAAAGCAGTGAAGTTTTTATGAGGATAGTGAGGCTCGGGTTAGTGTGTAGGAGGGAAGGGGACTATTTCCCAGTAAAAGTGGGCCTTAGACAAGGATGTGTGATGTCACCGTGGTTGTTCAATATATTTATAGATGGGGTTGTAAGAGAAGTGAATGCGAGGGTCTTGGCAAGAGGTGTTGGGCTAAAAGATAAAGAAGCAAATACAAAGTGGGAGTTGTCAGTTGCTTTTTGCTGATGACACTGTGCTTTTGGGAGATTCTGAAGAGAAGTTGCAGAGGTTGGTGGATGAATTTGGTAGGGTGTGTAAAAGAAGAAAATTGAAAGTGAATATAGGAAAGAGTAAGGTGATGAGGATAACAAAAAGAATAGGTGACGAAAGATTGGATATCAAGATTGGAGGGAGAGAGTATGGAGGAGGTGAATGTATTCAGATATTTGGGAGTGGACATGTCGGCGGATGTGTCTATGAAGGATGAGGTGAATCATAGAATTGATGAGGGGAAAAGGGTGAGTGGAGCACTTCGGAGTCTGTGGAGACAAAGAACCTTGTCCATGGAAGTAAAGAGGGGAATGTATGAGAGTATAGTTATACCAACGCTCTTATATGGGTGTGAAGCATGGGTGATGAATGTTGCAACGAGGAGAAGGCTGGAGGCAGTGGAGATGTCATGTCTGAGGTCAATGTGTGGTGTGAATATAATGCAGAGAATTCGGAGTTTGGAAATTAGGAGGTGCGGGATTACCAAAACGATTGTCCAGAGAGCTGAGGAGTAGTTGTTGAGGTGGTTTGGACATGTAGAGAGAATGGAACGAGACAGAGTGACTTCGAGAGTGTATAAATCTGTAGTGGAGGGAAGGCGGGGTAGGGGTCGGCCTAGGAAAGGTTGGAGGGAGGGGTAAAGGAAGTTTTGTGTGCGAGGGCTTGGACTTCCAGCAAGCATGTGTGAGCGTATTTGATAGGAGTGAATGGAGGCATATGGTTTTTAATACTTGACGTGCTGTTGGAGTGTGAGCAAAGTAACATTTATGAAGGGATTCAGGGAAACCGGCAGGCCGGACTTGAGTTCTGGAGATGGGAAGTACAGTGCCGGCACTCTGAAGGAGGGGTGTTAATGTTGCAGTTTTATAACTGTAGTGTAAAGCACCCTTCTGGCAAGACAGTGATGGAGTGAATGATGATGAAAGTTTTTCTTTTTCGGGCCACCCTGCCTTGGTGGGAATCGGCCGATGTGTTAATAAAAATAATAATAAACCTAGTCTTAAAACTGTGAACCATCCTTTAACAGAAACTTCAGTATTAATGTTCTGAAGCTGTATTGTATAACTGAAAGCAACATTCAGTTATACAATAAAATCAGCCTGGTATAACTAAATTGGTACATTTGTCCCAGTAAACCAAACTGCTTTCTAGAAAACAGAGCGAAGTTTGAAACTGACGAGTCATTGTGGTTGATGCCTGAATTTTCATTTTAGTGTATTCACAGCTCTCCTACACTAATGCTTTAGCACTTACCTTTGACTGTAATAATACACTAATGTAATGTAACTAAATACTATCATGTCTAAAATAAATTAACCATTAAGTTAGGTGACTCGTTAGGGAGACGATGGACATCAGAGCAACACTTATTTTCAAGAGACTTAGTTGTGATCCAGATGGAAAATGTCTACAGCATTCTGGGCTCGTGGCCCATGTCTGAGACCTGAACGAAGCGTCTGATATATAGGTTTTGTGATGGTTATTTTCACTTCCTCTTTCATTCGGTGGCCACTTATCTGTACACCTGCTCGTTAATGCAAATATTTAATCAGCCAATCACATGGCAGTGCCTCTGCCTAAAAACATGATCAAGAGGTTCAGACACCCTCAGAATAGGGAAGAAATGTGATCTAAGGACTTTGCCTATGGAATGATTGTTGGTTTCCGACGGGGCGGTTTAATAGTCTGTTGATCTCTTGGGATTTTTACACACGACAATCTTAAGATTTTTAGAGAATGGTGTGAAAAACCTCCAGTGAGCGACAACGCCTCGAGAGGTCAGAGGAGAATGGCCAGATTGGTTCAACTTGACAGGAAGGAGACAGTAACTCAAATTTAACTACGCATTACAACAGTGATATGCAGAAGAGTATCTCTGAATGTACAACAGTCTGAACCTTGACATGGATAGGTTTATATAAGCAACTGAAGACCATACTGGGTTCCACTACTGTTTTATAGAAGAAAATTTGAGGCTACTGGGACACGGGCTTACTATAATTGGACAAGATGATTGGGTAAACGTTGCTTGGTCTCATAAATCGTGACTTCTGCGACATGAAGATGGTAGGGCCAGAATTTGGCATAAAACTTCAGGGATGTGGTTGAATAGGACATTTGCAGCATGAATGTGCAGCAGACAAATCTACAACTGCATGATGCTATCACATCAACATGGACCAGGATCCTTTTGGGGCCCTACCCAGTACTAAAGAGTTTACCTAATCAAGTGGCTACTGTAATATATATATATACTCAGAGAAAGATCACAGTGAGCAGGATTCGAAGCTACGTCAGAGAAGGCTGGCAAGGTTCCCAAGTGCATAGATATAAAAATTGTAGAGAATGAAATAGCTTCAAACCATGCTTGAGGCTCTCTGGTGTGCCTGGGCTGGGAGACACATAGCTTGTAAACAAGGCTGCCTAGCTTTTGAGGCAGTGGAGCAGAGCAAGACTTGGGAACCTTGCCAGCTTCCCTGACGTGACTTCGAATCCTGTTGACTGCAATCTTTCTATACCTGGAGAGAGTTCCAGGGGTCAACGCCCCTGCGGCCCGGTCTGTGACCAGGCCTCGTGTTGGATCAGAGCCTGATCAACCAGGCTGTTACTGCTGGCCGCACGCAGTCCAACGTACGAACCACAGCCCGGCTGGTCAGGTACCGACTTTAGGTGCCTGTCCAGTGCCCGCTTGAAGACAGAGAGGGGTTTGTTGGTAATCCCCCTGATGTATGCTGGGAGGCAGTTGGACAGTCTTGGGCCCCTGACACTTATTGTGTTGTCCCTCAACGTGCTAGTGGCAACCCTGCTTTTCACTGGGGGGATGTTACATCGTCTGCAGTCTCTTTTGCTTTCGTAGGGAGTGACTCGTGTGCAAGTTTGGTACTAATCCCTCGAGAATTTTCCAAGTGTATATAATAATGTATCTCTCCTGCCTGAGTTCTAGGGAGTACAGGTTTAGGAACTTCAAGCGTTCCCAGTAATTGAGGTGGTTTATCGCAGTTATGCGTGCCGTGAAGGTTCTCTGCACATTTTCTAGGTCAGCAATTTCACCTGTCTTGAAAGGTGCAGTTAGTGTGCAGCAATATTCCAGCCTAGATAGAACAAGCGACCTGAAAAGTGTCAACATGGGCTTGGCATCCCTGGTTTTGAAGGTTCCCATTATCCATCCTGTCATTTTTCTAGTAGATGCGGTTGCTACGGTGTTAGGGTCCTTGAAAGCGAGATCCTCTGACATGATCACTCCCAGGTCTTTGACATTAGTTTTTCGCTCTATTGTGTGGTTGGAATTTGTTTTGTACTCCGATGAGATTTTAATTTCCTCACGTTTTCCATATCTGAGAAATTGAAATTTCTCATCATTGAACTTCATATTGTTTTCTGCAGCCCATTTAAAGATTTGGTGGTCTGCTTGGAGTCTTGCAGTGTCTTCAACGGTGGACACTGTCATGCAGATTCGGGTGTCATCTGCAAAGGAAGACACTGCACTGTGGCTTATATCCCTGTCTATGTCCGATATGAGGATGAGGAACAGGATGGGAGCGAGTACTGTGCCTTGTGGATAGCTTTTCACTGTAGCCGCCTCAGACTTTACTCTGTTGACTACTTCTCTTTGTGTTCTCTTTGTGTTCTCTTTGTTAGGAAATTATAGATCCATCTACCAACTTTTCCTGTTTATTCCTTTATCACGCATTTTGTGTGCTATTACACCATGGTCACACTTGTCAAAGGCTTTTCCAAAGTCTGTGTATATAACATCTGCATTCTGTTTGTTCTAGAGCATCCAGGACCTTGTCGTAGTGGTCCAGTAGTTGGGACAGACAGGAGAAGCGACCTGCTCTAAACCCATGCTGTCCTGGGTTGTGTAATTGATGGTTATCTAGATGAGTGGCGATCTTGCTTCTTAGAACACTTTCAAAGATTTTTATGATATGGGACGTTAGCGCTATTGGTCTGTAGTTCTTTGCTATTGCTTTACTGCCCCCTTTGTGGAGTGGGGCTATGTCTGTTGTTTTTAGTAACTGCGGGACGACCCCAGTGTCCATGCTCCCTCTCCATAGGATGTTAAAAGCACGTGATAGGGGCTTCTTGCAGTTCTTAACATAAGAACATAAGAAAGGAGGAATACTGCAACAGGCCTGTTGGCCCATACTAGGCAGGTCCTTCACATTCCATCCCACTAAAAAGATATTTGTACAACATAAGAATGGAGGAACACTGCAGAAGGCCTACTGGCCCATACAAGGCAGATCCTTATCAAAACCACCACTACCTAAGAATTTATTCCCGTACTCACGACCCATATCATAAAAATCTTTGAAAGGGTTCTAAGAAGCAAGATCGCCACCCATCTTGATACCCATCAATTGCACAACCCAGGACAGCATGGGTTTAGAGCAGGCCGCTCCTGTCTGTCCCAACTACTGGACCACTACAAGGTCCTGGATGCTCTAGAAGATAAACAGAATGCAGATGTTATATACACAGATTTTGCAAAAGCCTTTGACAAGTGTGACCATGGTGTAATAGCACACAAAATGCGTGATAAAGGAATAACAGGAAAAGTTGGTAGATGGATCTATAATTTCCTAAAATGTAGAACACAAAGAGTAGGAGTCAACAGAGTAAAGTCTGAGGCAGCTACTGTGAAAAGCTCTGTTCCACAAGGCACAGTACTTGCTCCCATCCTATTCCTCATCCTCATATCAGATATTGACAGGGATATAAGCCACAGTGCTGTCTTCCTTTGCAGATGACACCCGAATCTGTATGACAGTGTCCACCGTTGAAGACACGGCTAGACTCCAAGCAGACATAAACCAAATCTTTAAATGGGCTGCAGAAAACAATATGAAGTTCAATGATGAGAAATTTCAATTACTCAGATACGGAAAACGTGAAGAAATTGAAATCTCGTCGGAGTACAAAACAAATTCCAACCACACAATAGAGCGAAAAACTAATGTCAAAGACCTGGGAGTGATCATGTCAGAGGATCTCACCTTCAAGGACCATAACAAAGTAGCAATTGCATCTGCTCGGAAAATGACAGGATGGATAATGAGAACCTTCAAAACCAAGGATGCCAAGCCCATGTTGACACTTTACAGATCGCTTGTTCTATCTAGGCTAGAATATTGCTGCACACTAACGGCACCTTTCAAGGCGGGTGAAATTGCTGACCTTGAAAATGTGCAGAGAACCTTCACCGCACGCATAAGTGCGATAAACCACCTCAACTACTGGGAACGCTTAAAGTTCCTAAACCTGTACTCTCTAGAACGCAGGCGGGAGAGATACATTATTATATACACATGGAAAATTCTCGAGGGCTTAGTACCAAACTTGCACACAAAAATCACTCCCTACGAAAGCAAAAGACTCGGCAGGCGATGTAACATCCCCCCAATGAAGAGCAGGGTTGCCACTAGCACGTTGAGGGACAACACAATAAGTGTGAGGGGCCCAAGATTGTTCAACTGCCTCCCAGCATACATCAGGGGGATTGCCAACAAACCCCTGGCTGTCTTCAAGCAGGCACTGGACAGGCACCTAAAGTCGGTACCTGACCAGCCGGGCTGTGGTTCGTACGTTGGACTGCGTGCGGCCAGCAGTAACAGCCTGGTTGATCAGGCTCTGGTCCAACAGGAGGCCTGGTCACGGACCGGGCCGCGGGGGCGTTGACCCCTGGAATTCTCTCCAGGTAGACTAATCAAACCCAGCCCCTCCCACTCATATATTTGTCCAATCTCTTTTTAAAGCCACCCAAGGTCCTAGCCTCTATCACCCTACTCGGAAGATTGTTCCACGCATCTACAATTCTGTTCGAAAACCAGTACTTGCCTATGTCCTTTCTAAATCTAAATTTATCCAATTTAAATCCGTTATTTCTGGTTCTTACTTGGTTCGATATCCTCAGTATTTTATTAATATCTCCTTTGTTTATGCCCATCATCCACTTGTACACCTCGATGATATCTCCCCTCATTCTACGTCTCTCCAGAGAGTGGAGATTCAATGCTCTGAGTCTATCTTCATACGGGAGATTTCTTATACTGTAAATCATTTTAGTCATTCTTCTTTGTATGTTCTCCAATGAATCTATATCCATCCTGTAGTAAGGAGACCAAAACTGAGCTGCATAAGCCAAATGAGGTCTCACTAGTGATGTATAGAGCTGTAAAATAACTTTTGGACTTTTGTTGCTTATACTTCTTGAAATAAATCCTAGTAATCTGTTAGCCTTATTGCGCACACTTAGGCACTGTTGCCTTGGCTTTAGATTCCTGCTTACCATGACTCCCAAGTCTTTTTCACATTCTGTATGATCAAGCTCTACTTCACCTAGTTTATATGCTACCTAAGAAATAAGCTTTGATAATTCTATTTACTCATGTGCAATTCCCACTCAAATCCAACCCCTCTCACTCATGAATTTATCCAACCTAAATTTGAAACTACCCAAGGTCCTAGCTTCAATAACCCTACTAGGCAGACTGTTCCACTCATCAACTACCCTATTTCCAAACCAATACTTTCCTATATCCTTTTTAAATCTAAACTTATCTAATTTGAATCCATTATTGCGGGTTCTCTCCTGGTGAGATATTCTCAAGACCTTATTTATATCCCCTTTGTTAATACCCATTTTCCACTTCTATACCTCGATCATGTCTCCCCTCATTCTTCGTCTTACAAGTGAATGTAATTTTAGGGTCTTCAATCTTTCTTCATACGGAAGATTTCTAATGCTATGTATTAATTTAGTCATTCTATGCTGAATGTTTTCTAACGAATTAATATCCATTCTGTAATATGGAGACCAGAATTGAGCTGCGTAATCTAGGTGAGGCCTTACTAACGATGTATAAAGCTGTAATATAACCTCTGGACTTCTGTTTCTTACACTTCTTGATATAAATCCCAGTAATCTGTTTGCCTTATTACGTACGCTTAGGCATTGTTGTCTTGGTTTAAGGTTGCTGCTTACCATAACCCCCAAGTCCTTTTCGCAATCTGTATGGCTAAGTTCTACGTTATTTAACTTATAAGTGCTTGGGTTATGGACACTCCCGAGCTTCAGAACCTTGCATTTATCTACATTGAACTGCATCTGCCACTTTTCTGACCAGGAATTGAATTTGTCTAAATCCTCCTGAAGTTCCCTTACATCTACGTTAGAATCAATTATCCTACCTATCTTCGTGTCATCGGCGAATTTGCTCATATCACTAGTAATTCCCTCATCAAGGTCATTGATATATATTATAAACAACAACGGGCCTGTGGAACACCACTTGTTACAGATCCCCACTCGGATTTAACCCCATTTATGCACACACTCTGCTTCCTATTGGTGAGCCATGACTCGATCCATGACAGCACTTTTCCCCCAATGCCATGAGCTGCCACTTTCTTTAACAGTCTCTGGTGCGGTACTCTATCAAAAGCCTTACTAAAGTCTAAATAAACAATATCGAATTCTTTATCGTGATCAACAGCCTCAAAAGCTTTACTAAAGAAGGTTAATAAATTAGATATGCAGGAACGGCCCCTCGTGAATCCATGCTGAGTATCATTAATCAAATTATGGTTATCTAAATGGCTTCTAATAATATCAGCTATAATTGACTCTAGTAATTTGCCTACAATTGAGGTCAGGCTTATTGGGCGGTAATTTGACGGTAGTGACTTGTCCCCTGCTTTAAAAATAGGAATTACATTAGCCATCTTCCACATATCAGACACTACACCTGTGTGAAGAGATAAATTAAAAATGTTAGATATTGGTTCACAGAGTTCCATTTTGCATTCCTTAAGAACCCTTGCAAAAAGCTCATCAGGACCCGGCGATTTATTTTGTTTCAGTCGGTCTACTTGTTTCATAACCATTTCGCTAGTGACTGTGATATCTTGGTGAACACGGAGTTCCATGAGTCAGGGCCTGGAGCGGAGTGCATGGGCATGTCATTTATTGCATTTTCGAAGTCATTTGGCGTCAGGGTAATGTCAGATAGGCTTGAGTCTACCAAGTTCTGTGGCACACTCATAAAAAAATCATTTAGGTCTTCGACTTTCAGTCTGGTTAGCGGCTGGCTAAAAACTGAGTCATACTGGGACTTTAGTAACTCACTCATTTCCTTCCTGTCATCTGTGTAGGACCCATCCCGTTTAAGTAGGGGCCCAATACTGGATGTTGTTCTCGACTTTGATTTGGCATAAGACAAGAAATACTTTGGGTTTCTTTCAATTTCATTTATGGCTTTTAGTTCTTCCCGCGTTTCTTGATTCCTGTAAGATTCCTTTAGTTTTAATTCGATGTTTGCTATTTCTCTGACTAGTGTCTCCCTACGTATTTCAGATATATTGACCTCTTGTAGCCACTCCGTTATTCTTTGCCTTCGCCTGTATAGGGAGCGCTTCTCTCTTTCTAGTTTACATCTTCTCCTCCTTTTCCTTAAGGGAATTTGCCTTGAGCAAACCTCAAGTGCCACAGAGTTAATTTGTTCTAGACATAGGTTAGGATCCGTGATGCTTAGGCAATCTTCCCAGTTTATATCATTTAGGACGTGGTTTACTTTGTCCCACCTTATGTTTTTGTTATTGAAGTTGAATTTGGAGAAGTCTCCTTCGCGGCTGATCACAAGATCATTATTATATATAATGTACAGCATTTTAATAAAGTACTATTTTTTTTACTGATGTTTTTACTCTATAAAAAAAAAGTTTATTTGTTAAGGCCAGTGTGTCTTTTATTTAAACCAAAAAAATTACTTACCCAGAGGAAATATAAATAACTAATTTGTTTTCAAGAATATAACACAATCCAACAAACTTGACCCATTTTGCGCTTTTTGTGAATATGTACGAATTTAATTACAAATTAACCTTTATCAACTAATATATATATTGTGCCGAATAGGTAAAATCGGTCAATTAGCAAGAACTCTTAAAATTAAGTCCTTCCTCAAATTTTCTCTTAAATGTTTATAGATATATTTTTCATTTATATTAATTTTGTACCAAATGAACCTTAAACTTGCCTAACCTTATTATAACAAGCTCAAATTAATTTAGCCTAATCCAACTGAATATATTTTAGATAAGTTAACAATAATTTAATAACGAACAATGAAATATATTTTTTTCGTTAGGTTCAGAATGATTTTTGCGAATTTATTGCATACACAAATTTTCACTTGTCTTATTCGGCAAGAAGAGCGTTGCTGTTTAAGCCAAAATTGCAGTGTAAGTTATAATAATAATAATAGTTTATTTAGACATGGTACAATGATACATAGGTAGACATGATACAATGATACATAGGTATAAATGGGATGTACATGCCAAAAGCCCCTAATATGCTGTGTCATGACTAGAGCAGAGGAAAGTATGCAAGAAGGGATGGGGTGAAAAAGGGGAGGGGGTCAGTAAGGGGAGAGTGAGGGTTTGTCCAGTACTGTGCATTTCAATTGGTGTGAGGAGGTTTTAAATATGGTATAGCGGCGTTCCTATGGAATGGGACGATGCAGTGCATTATGAGTGGTTGCATACGTGCATCTGTTGTCATTTCAATGTTATGGAAAACACAGTTACGGTGGTGTTACTCTGGGATATCAGTGCATGATTCGGTGTTTTGTTGGATGATGGGTTTGTTGCGGTAGATTTTAAAGTTTAAATTTGTATGTAATGTGATGACGTTGATATGAGGAATAAGATTGTTTTGTTTTTTTGGCATTCATGTACTTGGTGTTTCTTGAAGATGTGTAATGTTATACTTAATATTTGTGTGTTGTATTATGTGTGCCATATTTATGTATTGTATGTAACATGTTATTCTTGTGTGGGGCATTTCAGTGGTTCTTAGTGTTCATATTAATACGTCTAAGTGTGTAGACGTTGTTACATTTCATGTTGTAAATAATTTGTTGGGGTGTCGGTAGGGGTTCTAACGTAATTTTTTTTTTTTTTTTTTTTTTTATATTTTATTTGGAACATATTTCAACATACATAATAATATTACAAAATCCAACCACCAACATAACACTCATCTGAACATGAGGCAACCTCACAAAACTAACTACAACCTTGTCCTCCAATAACATAACGCACAATCAAACTTTACAACCTAACAATGTAAAACATTGTCCTTGCCACCTTGATACAAAAGTACCACTTTGGACACACACACACACACACACACACACACTATGATCATTAAACATCGGTTGAGAAGCAACACAGGAGACTTAAGCAACAATATTCAGAAGGAACACACACACACACACACACACACACACATACCATACAAACAACCAACACAGAGGTGGCCAACCCTTACGCCTTCCCATGATCCCCCCCACCCTAAAAACCAAAAACAAACCCCAACCGAAGCCTATCCCGAAGAACCAACCCCCCTCCTGAACACACAGCCACACACCCCCCTCCTACTGTCGCCCCGTCCAACTTGTAAGAAGTCGACCGTCATCACCCACCCCGCCACACCCCCCCCCAATACACACAAACACATACGTGACCCTACCATACCTAACACAAACACACGGCCCCCCCCCCAGTCGCAGAAAAAAGCCCCCCAACAACCCCTATAATAACCCACCCACTGTTAGATTTCTGTAAGCCAGACTAAACTTCTCATCCCAACCACCCCCATACACCAGCCTGTTTCTACACTTTGTACGATACATTCTTGCAGCCAGAGCCCTGATCCTTTCCTGGGCCCCCACCTCCCGCAAACACCAAGACCCACACACGAAATCTACCACACAATACATGAGACCTCTCCTGGCACCACCTACCAATCCACCGAAGTCCAGGAAAAGGGCTCTCAACACCTGAGTCCCTCTCCCCCAGCTTGCGTACCACCCCCCCCATCCATTCCCTCACCGGACCCAAAGCCTCACAGAAATAAATTGCGTGCAGCGCCGTCTCCCCCATGCCACACCTCTCACATCTACCGTCCTGTACCAACCCCATATTGTATAACACCTCCCTGGAAGCGACCGTCCCAAGCAAGAATCTGTACATTTGTTCCCGATCCCTCGCACGTAACCTGAGTCCCCTAAAATCCCTCCAAATCTGTACCCAATCGTATACTGGTAAAACCGCCACACCCTCTACTACCTGATCCCCCTCACCAAAACCCATCATCTGCTTCACCTTCAACTTTTGCGGTTCCACTATGACCAATAAATTTCTCAACAAATCTCTACAGTAGTCAATCTCCTTTCCCTCCACCACTCCTGCACCTCCCGCAACACCCCACCACTCCATCCCCCTCCTCTCTCCGCAAACCCCTCTCCTCACCAGGCATCGTTTCACATACATACAAACCAGCCGCTTCTCCAACCATATTAACCCCAAACCTCCTCCCAACCCCATTCCTAACCACATCCTTCCAACCAATGCCTCCCATTCGCCCAGATATCTTGAAGACCCTACGTTCAATCTCATTTACATCCGCCCTCAACAGAGGGTACACACCAACTACATACCAAATCCTACTGTAGACTAACGTATTCACAGCTATAACCCTCTGCCTCAAGGTAAGATCACTCGGTCTCCACGCTTGCATACACATCTTTACCCAGTGCACCACCCTACCCGAATTCACCTCCCTTGTCTGATACCTGTCTCTCATGTACACAATACCACAAATAGTGATGCTATCCACCACCACCCAACCATGGCCCTGACCCAAACCCCCACCCATGATCCCACCTCCAACAATTTAGATTTCTCACTATTCACACTCAACCCTGTTGCCCCACAAAATGTCCGTAAACACCTTCTAACCGTCTCCAACCCAACCTCACTTCCCAAGAGCACCGTCGTGTCATCCACGTAACCCACGATGCCCTCTATCCCATCGCCCCCTTGCACCCACGTTCCATTAGACGATAGAAAGGGTCTTGTACGCAAGCAAAGAGAATCTGCGACAGGGGACAACCCTGCCGCAGACCCCTGCCCATCCCCACCACACTCCGAGCCTCCCATTCACCTGTATTCGAACACACGCCCCTCATATAACGTCCTGACCCAATCCACAACCCTCCCCAAAACCCTGTCTCCTCAACACCTCAAACAAAACCTCTCTTTCCACACTATCATACGCCCCTCTCAGTCCAAAGCTAGGATGCCCCCTCCCTACCCCTGTCTAAAAGTCCTTAATCCTCTCATGCCCCATAAGCACGCCTCTTCCCGGTATCCCCCTGCCCCCGCAATCACTCCCTCAAGCACCCTTCTCATCCTGTTACCCAGTAATTTGGCAAAAATCTTATAATCAGCGTTCATAAGCACCAACGGCCTGTAGTTACTCAACCGGTTACCCACCTTCCCTTTCTTCACCAATACCATCACGCCCATTCCCATCCCCTGTCCCATCCTCCCAACCCTCCTCATCCTATTCATTACTTCTGTCACACAACCCCTCACACTATCCCAGTTATCCTTGTAGAACTCATTTGCCAACCCATCAATACCAGGAGCTTTCCCTCTACTCATCCCACTTACCGCCTCCCAAACCTCTGCCTCACTAATGACTCCCCCCCCACCACCCTCACACCACTCCTCCAATCTCCCCCGTATCCCCTCCATCAGTTCATCACAAGCCTCCCTCCGTACCCCCACACTGCCAAGATACCTCTGAAACCATTTGTCCACGTACACCCCAATCGCTTCCGTACCCCTAATTTCCATCCCCCGTTCGTAACCATCCACACTCTCCTCCACCTCCACCCTTTCCATCGTCATTCTCTCCCTACGCACTCTACATTGTCTCAATACGTGTTTTGAAGGCCTATCCCCCCACAAAACATCATCAATACCCGCTTGTATCCTACATGCCTCAAACCTCTCATTCTGTATCTCTATCAACCTATTCTTCAATTCCTTATCTCCCCGTAACCTCACGTCCCGCCTCTGCGTAACAACTCCGTAATTGGCCTTCAAATATTGTTGCATCCCATATCTCCATCTCGCCTCCTCCTTACCCAAACCTTGATAAAACTTACGAATCTGCGGCTTTCCCACCAACACCCACCAACCCACCACATCTTCCTCCCGTCGACCCTGTTCCCATAACCCATCCCACCAACCCGCAAACTCCGCCTATTACCCACACCAGATAACAGCCGCACGTTCAATTTCCAGTACCCCCTGTACCACCTGGCCACACCTGACCAATCTACCTCAACCAACACCCCCTATGGTCAGAGAAACCCACATCCACATAATTAATCCTACCTACCACCACTGACCCTGACACATAAATCCTATCTAACCTGGCCCCGTAACCTCTCCTTACAAAAGTACACTCCCCGGCCCCCAACCCCAACTACATCCCCAACCCCGCACTCTGCAATAAATCTCTCAACTCTCCCAACACACACCCGCTTCCCTAGGCTCAACATCCCGCACCCGAATCACGCAATTAAAATCCCTCCACAATCGACACCCCTGGCAAACCCGAAAGCATAAATCATTACATCCCTTACAAAGTCCACTTTCACCTTCTGGAATGATCTGCTGGCATGTAAACACCAGGAAACATACCCTCACCCCACCCCACTCCCCCTCTCCCGAACAATTCGACCCCCACACTCTTCCCATGCAAATAATGTAAAAGGGCTAGATTCTGCGACCGCTACCGCCACTCCTCCCTTTAATTTTCCTGACGAACCAGCATACACCTTGTACCCTTTCAACATCAACTCACTCCCACATCTAAAATTGTGTTCTTGTAAAAAAGCCACATGCACACCATACCTCCTTAAAGTGCCTTCTACCCACGCCTGTTTAAGCTCATCCCGTAACCCATTTACATTTAACGTTAGACACTTGAAAACTCCTGTAAGGATTTGCCCTTAGGCGCGATGGAGGCTGCGAGACCGCCTTCCCCTTACCAGCTTTACCCATCAGCTTCCCACCCTTGATCTGTTCACTACCATGCAACAACCCCAGGTCCTTTCTCGCCACCTCCACCATTGACTTTTTACCTGTCCTCTGTGCTGGTGTTAACATATCTTCACTATCAGTCCCGTGCCCGGTCTTTTCCTGGACCCTGCCACCACTTCCATACTACCATCCATCTCTACACTCTCCTGCCTGTGTACCTCTACCGATACTTGCTCCTGAACAATGGCTTGCTGCTCCATGGCTGTTCACCAACTCATCCACCACACCGCAGCTTCAATCACACCTTCACATGCCTCCCCACTGAGCACCGGCAATGGGTCATCCAACAACTCCCTCAATGCCTCCACCAATGGGGCTTCCTCTATGCTGTCAGCCAGCGCCTCGAGCGCCAGCAGCAGGCACCTGCCCCTCCGTCGTGGCAGGCGTCTGACACACCACCGTCGACCCTTGCGACAATCTCACTCCATAATTTAGGTCCAACCTTCTTGTCAACCACCGGGTCCTGCACCTCCTCCGCCCTCCTTCGCCCTGGTCTCGTCGTCCAACATCCATTCTCGGTCCTCTCCTCTGCATGCAGTCTCCGCCACATGCTCATACGCTCCACACAACCTGCATGTCCTCACTCTGTCCCAGCGTCGTTACGTAGAGCTGGGTCCTAAAATCCTGCAGGACAACATAAGAAGGAATGGGCCGTCGTAAAAGTCATCTTGAGCAGTATGTCCCTTCGAACAGACCTGCAGTCCCTCACTCCACTTCCCAGCCATTGCCGCATGCACGATGCCGTAAGCTCCAAAGGCGTGCTGATGTCCATGGGATCTGATTCTAACGGGACATTCTTGACCTTGATCCACGTGTAGGTACGGGACACGTCTTTCAGTCGTACTTGTAATCCAGGTGCACTGTATATACCCTGTCTTGATGGCGGTCTCGGTCTCTCGTAAACTCCAGCCGTCAAGAGGCAGCAGAACTCTGTTAACTCCATTTAGAGCTACTCCGTACAAATCTCCTATCTCCAACCATTAGACATCTGTAAGATATTAGGCAGCACTGTCGTCACTGTAGCCTGTTGCAACACCCCAGACACCATGTCTATACAGCGGTATTAATCCTGCGTCTGCTCGCCGTCACCATGTTGACAGAAAATGATTTCCAGTGCTCGCCGCTAGGTGGCAGCTCGTGGACAGCACACCCTCACACCACAAAAGCTGGGTGGCTAATGTCCTGACTATTTTTTTTTACTGATGTTTTTACTCTATAAAAAAAAAAAAAAAAAAAAAAAAAAAAAAAAGTTTATTTGTTAAGGCCAGTGTGTCTTTTATTTAAACCAAAAAAATTGCTTACCCAGAGGAAATATAAATAACTAATTTGTTTTCAAAGAATATAACACAATCCAACAAACTTGACCCATTTTGCGCTTTTTGTGAATATGTACGATTAATTACAAATTAACCTTTATCAACTAATATATATATTGTGCCGAATAGGTAAAATCGGTCAATTAGCAAGAACTCTTAAAATTAAGTCCTTCCTCAAATTTTCTCTTAAATGTTTATAGATATATTTTTCATTTATATTAATTTTGTACCAAATGAACCTTAACTTCTAACCTTATTATAACAAGCTCAAATTAATTTAGCCTAATCCAACTGAATATATTTTAGATAAGTTAACAATAATTTAATAACGAACAATGAAATATATTTTTTCGTTAGGTTCAGAATGATTTTTGCGAATTTATTGCATACACAAATTTTCACTTGTCTTATTCGGCAAGAAGAGCGTTGCTGTTTAAAGCAAAATTGCAGTGTAAGTTATAATAATAATAATAGTTTATTTAGACATGGTACAATGATACATAGGTAGACATGATACAATGATACATAGGTATAAATGGGATGTACATGCCAAAAGCCCTAATATGCTGTGTCATGACTAGAGCAGAGGAAAGTATGCAGAAGGGATGGGGTGAAAAAGGGGAGGGTCAGTAAGGGAAGAGTGAGGGTTTGTCAGTACTGTGCGTTTCAATTGGTGTGAGGGGTTTTAAATATGGTATAGCGGCGTTCCTATGGAATGGGACGATGCAGTGCATTATAGTGGTTGCATACGTGCATCTGTTGTCATTTCAATGTTATGGAAAACACAGTTACGGTGGTGTTACTCTGGGATATCAGTGCATGATTCGGTGTTTTGTTGGATGATGGGTTTGTTGCGGTAGATTTTAAAGTTTAAATTTGTATGTAATTGATGACGTTGATATGAGGAATAAGATTGTTTTGTTTTTTGGCATTCATGTACTTGGTGTTTCTTGAAGATGTGTAATGTTATACTTAATATTTGTGTGTTGTATATGTGTGCCATATTTATGTATTGTATGTAACATGTTATTCTTGTGTGGGGCATTTCAGTGGTTCTTAGTGTTCATATTAATACGTCTAAGTGTGTAGACGTTGACATTTCATGTTGTAAATAATTTGTTGGGGTGTCGGTAGGGGTTCTAACGTAATTAGTTGTAATTCATGTATTACCACAATGCTAGAGACAGTGGTATCAGGCGAAGGGGTACATATATTTATTATAACTTGTACATATTAGAATGTACATTTTACATTCATTATTGATCATTATACGTGTTGTTTGTGTTTAGACAGTAAGCAAGAAAGATCATGTTTTGGATATATCATTGGTTTCCTGGAAAAAATCAATATATGTAATGGCATGTCTAGGATATTGGTAAAAGGGTTTTTTGAAGATGGACATGGCTCAATGTGCTCCATTCTGGATATGTATGCACTTTGTTTTGAACAATTGATCATGAACATGGGGTTTATGTAGTGTGGGGGGGGTTTGTAGGGGGACAATTGGTATTTTTTTGATATGTATTAATCTTTTCATGTGCATAGACTGTTCCTATGTGGCCGTTTTGGTTAGTTGTTTTTGGTCTTTTGGATTTTTTATAGTTTACTATTGTAATGTTTTATTTTGTATAATGAATTTAAATAAAAATATAAAAAAAAATATGCTGTGCATTGCGGGCATTCTTAAGATTAATTAATAGTAGACTACATGGAAAAATTATGGTTGATAATTTATAAAATAAGTATAATTGTGTATCTAAGTTGTAAAATTTGAATATAAGTTGAACATAATAATTTATTAATTGTAGCAATGCAACTAATTGAGTGAGATAACAATTTAAAACAATTAGTTGCATTGCAGTTACAGTTTACGTGGTCATTATAATGTAAATGTTATGGGAAAAAGTTAGCTTAGTATGTATTATTCATAACAGGTTTTACATTTAAGTGATTATTCTACTTTGTTGGGAATGTTTGATATTGAGCATTTAGGTTTGGGTGAGAGGTGGTTTTTTGCATAGTTTTTAATTGGGGTACAGGCAGGGTTTCTTTGGCAATGACAGGTAATGAATTCCAAATTTTTCGTGCCTTTTATATGCATTGAGTTTTTACATAGTGTTAGATGGACACGGGAACATCGAGGAGTGATCTGTTCTAGTGTTATGGCATGTGTCCTGTTAAAATTGGTAAGGAGAAGTTTGAGTGGTGGGTTAATATTTCATAGAGTGTTCTATATATGTAATAGGCACAGTAAAAAGTATGGATGTCTTGTATGGTGAGAAAGTTTAGGTTTTTAATATTGGTGGGTATGTTGTCTGGGGGGGAAATGTGTTATCATTCTAACTGCCCTTTTGTTGTGTTATTAGTGGTCAGATGGTTATTGATGTAGAGCCCCTGCACAGATTCCATAGGTGAGGTGGGGGTAAATGGTGAGTGCTATAGGGTAAGGAGGCTGGTTGTGGAACATAGTCCGTATCTTGGATAGTTTTCCCCCGGTCTTTGAGACTTTCTTGGAAATTTGTTGTATATTGTCTGAAATTTGGGGCCCTGTCAAGATGGTTTCCCTAAAATTTTCCCTCTGTGATTTTTGTGATGGGGACCCGTTTATCATTATTTTAAAGGGGTGCGTTTGTAGCTCTGTTCCCAAACTGAATATAATGGGTTTTTATCAATATTGAGGTAAGTTTGTTAGTCATCACCCAGGTAGATATTTTCTGCAATTCAGTATTTACAGTGTTGGCTAGTATGTCTGGGTATGGGTTTGAGTAGTTGAGATGCATTTGGTAGGTCGTTAATGTAAATAAAAAGAAAAGGGGGCCCAAGAACATTTCCCCTGTGGGACACCTCTGTAATAGTTTCCGTGAGCTAGCTCCATTTTTAAATATTGGTTTCTTTGTAAGGTATGATTTTAGGTAGTTGGGGGGTGTCCTCTTATACCATACGTAAATCAATAAAATTCCACTGGGTTTTTTTTTCTCAAGAGCGGTGTAAATTATTTCTACATTGTAAAATATCATTTGTATTTTATTGGCCTGAATCCAAATTGACAGTGGTTGAGTACGTTGTTGGAGGTGAGGTAGGAATATATTTGTCTATGAATTAATTTTTCAAAGTTTTTGGGAGAAAAGGGGGTAAGTTAGATATCGGCCTGTAGTTATTCAGGTCTGTTTGATCTCCTCCTTTATGTATGGGGTAACCCTCGCTATTTTGAGTATTGATGGGAAGGTAGAGGATTCAATGGATTGTTAAAGAGTGTTGCAATAATTGGTGAGAGAACTTGAGAGGCTTTTGTATATAAAGGTGGTAATTGTTTAGGTCACCTGCTTTGTTTTAATGTGTTGATTATAAGTGATACTTCTATTGGGTTGGTTGGGGCTAGGAATAGTGTGTTCGGATAGGTGCCAGTGAGATAGTCGTTAGGTGGAGTGTTTGAACTTGGGATTTTGCTTGCCAGCTTTTTACCTATGGTGGAGAAGAAATCATTGAGTTTGTTTGCTGTATCAATAGGTGGGAGTAGGGGTTCATCTGGTTTTGTTAGCTTGATTGTTCTGTTTGTGGATATTTTTAGTTCCTAGAATTTTAGATAGGGTTTCCCATTAGCGGGATATGGAAAATGAATATTCCTTAATGATCTCATAACACAGTGAGAATAACAAATCAAAAAAGGGGTCTTGATCCAGGGGAAAGGGACCTATCCTCTCTGTTCCTTGGATCGAATCTGAATCCTCCCCTTTCCCAGGAAGTATGACTCTACGGGGTTTTGCGCTTCACCTGAATAAAAAAAAGGATGGTAAAAAGTGCGTCATAAGTGGATGGAAGACTGATACAAGCGGTGGTTGAGTAGTTACGAGGCTCCGCCCCTTTGGTCACTCCGGAAATCTATTTGGGAGAAAAAAAAGACCTTCACCTACTAATGACGTCACTCAAAAGCCCTTTATTGGGAGAAACTTTCGAGGGTCCACCCACTAATGCGTCACAAAAAAAAATGGATTTTATTGGTAGAAAAAATTACAAAACTCCCCCATAATGGGGCCCGAGAGAAATCAACGGTTCTTATGACTTGCTGGCTCTCTTAGTCATAAATTCTCACAAGATGGTGACACCTGCTAAAAAAAATAAATAGGTGGGTTAACTAACTTTGTTGTGATTATAATAATAATAATACATAAATGTAAACAGTCTTAAAAAATACATAGATATAGACACCTTTCAAATTTTTTTGCATATTTTATCTACAACGGTGACTATGTTTTAAAAGACTTTAATGGTTTTTTTTATACCCAGTGAAGAACTAAACATGTAGGGGTTACATGCAGGATCTTGGTCCAGGAAAAGCCCTTCTCTCCTTATACTGAATATGCTTGATTACGTCCAGTTCCCCCGGTGATGTTTGACCCCAGGACCTGACCATGCCAAGGTAATATAAAATAAAAGCACTCCCGTGGGTCATTCAGAAATGTGGTAAATGAAGGTTTGATCCTCCGTCTGCAGAAGCACACAGACTTGCTGTATCATTTAGTTCCACGAATTATTCTTGACCATTTTTATTTTGTCTTTACAGGTAAAAATAACTTAATTAAAGGGAAAAATTAATAACTTTTTTTAGTTAGGATGGATTGTGTAGAAGAAAGAAAAATGCATCATATACAAGTTAAAAACTGTCACACTTCAAAGGGGAAAGGGGTTTCTAAATGTCAAATTTTTTTGTTTATCGACAAAAAAAATTTTAAATTTTAACGTTTTCTGTGTACAATAAATATTCAACGATCTATTTTTTTTTTTTTTTTTTTAAAACATAAAACTAAAGCAGGCCCTAAACCCTGTACCTTATTCCTTCTCTTATAAGGTAACCCTCCCCCCACTACATTAACAAACCTGTCAGAACATCATATTAACAAACAACATATATTCATATAGTTAATACGCACAAGGGGAACTGATAATTTCTCAGTTACAACATGAACATTTATAAAATCCGGGTTTTTCTGAACAAGGTAATATCATACATCATACTAAAAATATATCTAACCTAACACACTATACTGATATTCACCCCCCTTTAGTAAACTTTAACTTACAACTGTTTTTTCTCGGGACAATTTATGACTAAATTTTCCCAAAACACAGGTTTTATACAAGTAAACATAAAAACCCCCAATAAAATAAACGTATGGAAATACTATACTTTTAGATGCATAAAACGACAATGTTAATTCAATG
>WNWK01009428.1:37500-76797 GCA_009830355.1 Cherax destructor | reverse complement strand
ACAACACCACCACCACTACACACCACCACCACTACTGCACCACACCATACAACTACCCACTACAACACCACCACCACTACAACACCACCACCACTACAACACCACCACCACTACAACACCACCACCACTACAACACCACCACCACTACAACACCACCACCACTACAACACCACCACCACTACAACACCACCACCACTACAACACCACCACCACTACAACACCACCACCACTACAACACCACCACCACTACAACACCACCCACCACTACACCACCACCACCACTACAACACCACCACTACAACACCACCACCACTACAAACCACCACCACTACAACACCACCACCACTACAACACCACCACCACTACAACCACCACCACTACAACACCACCACCACTACAAACCACCACCACTACAACACCACCACCACTACAACCACCACCACTCACTCACACCACTACCACCACCACTACAACACCACCACTACTACTACACCACCACCACTACAACACCACCACCACTACAATACCACCACCACTACTAATACTACCACAACTACCACCACTACAACACCACCACCACTACAATACCACCACCACTACAACACCACCAACCACTACAACACCACCACCACTACAACACCACACCCACCACCACTACAAACCACACCACCACTACAACACCACCACCACCACTACAACACCACCACTACAACACCACCACCACTACAACACCACCACCACTACAACACCACCACCACCACTACAACACCACCACTACAACACCACCACCACTACAACACCACCACCACTACAACAACACCACCACTACAACACCACCACCACTACAACACCACCACCACTACAACACCACCACCACTACAACACCACCACCACTACAACAACACCACCACTACAACAACACCACCACTACAACACCACCACCACTACAACACCACCACCACTACAACACCACCACCACTACAACACCACCACCACTACAACAACACCACCACCACTACAACACCACCACTACAACACCACCACCACTACACCACCACCACCACTACTACCACCACCACCACTACTACCACCACCACCACTACTACCACCATCACCATCATGACCCAGTCTATGAATATGCAGAGGTACGATACGTACCTTATCTGGACTTTTTTTACAAGTATCTTTGTAAAAATGTTCAAGATGGAGAAAATGTTGATGGTAAGCTTGTTTTGAGAGCCTTAAGACGGTAGTTAAGTCTTAATTGGTGTATAATGTGTCAAAAATTGAATGTTAATGTTGCAAGGGAGAAAATTTATGTACTTTTTAACTCTTATAATTATATATATCTTATATTGTTATATATTTCATATATATTATTTATTTCATACATTCTTTCTCTTCTCTCTCTCTCTCTCTTCTCTTCTCGAAGAAGAAGAAAGAAGAAGAAGAAGAATATAAAGAAGATAAAATAATAATAATAATTTTAATTCTGTTCTTTGTGTTGTTCCTCTACCCTTCTGTTCCTCTTCGTTCACGTTCTTTGTATTCTCTTCTTCTTTCTTCTTTTTTCTTCTTCTTAATCGTCTTCTCCCCTCCTGTTTCTCCTTCAAGGTGCTATCATGTACCTGAGTACTCCTGTAATACTAAATAATGATATTAACCCAAGACTGCCAACAACCAGACGTCAATAAAGGAAGGAATAAAACAGAGAGAGAGAGAGAGTACAGGTATATACATTGAACACATGGTCCAACACCTGCTAATATAACACATACCGCACATATAGAGAGGAGCTTAAGGCCCGACTTGGACCATTTACAAAGTCACACTGGTCCAAGTCGGCCGAAACGTCGTCAAGCTCCTCTTTATATGTGCGGGTTGTGTGTGTATTGTTCCAGTCACGGTATTGTGCCTTTTTTGTTATCTGCTAAATATGTGCGAACAGAGAGAGAGAGACAGAGGTGAAATGTGTGGACTATTTCAACTACAGTGACTACAAATTCGTAAGAAGAGGCAAATCGACAATATAATGTGAGCCAGCTGACGGCCTGAGAGGGTCTGAGTGGGTGGAATATCCTACTCTCATCCTTGGCCGAGTGGGTAATGGGGGTTTCAAGTCTACTAATACGAGGGTTACTGAGGCTACTTGTCACCTGTTTACCACCAGTCAAGAATACTTTAATACTTAAAATAGTGATTAAAGTACACTACCAGTGTATATACACTGAGATATACACACTCTCTGTGTATATACACTGATAGATACACACTCTCTGTGTATATACACTGATAGATACACTTCTCTGCGTATATCAGTTCTCGTTCAATTCTCTGTCTGAACAATCAGGTAACAGCCAGATGGCTCTGTCAGCCATGTTTCCAGCTGGCTCAGACGACCTAGAGGATCGTGACCACTTGCCACCCAGGTTGAGGGGCTGATCCCCTCCCACCCAGGGTGAGGGACTGATCCCCTCCCACCCAGGGTGAGGGACTGATCCCCTCCCACCCAGGGTGAGGGACTGACGACCTCTTGCCCAGGGTGAGGGACTGATCCCCGACCACCCAGGGTGAGGGACTGATCCCCGACCACCCAGGGTGAGGGACTGATCCCCGACCACCCAGGGTGAGGGACTGATCCCCGACCACCCAGGGTGAGGGACTGATCCCCGACCACCCAGGGTGAGGGACTGACGACCTCTTGCCCAGGGTGAGGGACTGATCCCCGCCCACCCAGGGTGAGGGACTGACGACCTCTTGCCCAGGGTGAGGGACTGATCCCCGCCCACCCAGGGTGAGGGACTGACGACCTCTTGCCCAGGGTGAGGGACTGATCCCCACCCAGGGTGAGGACTGATCCTCCCACCCAGGGTGAGGGACTGATCCCCCCACCCAGGGTGAGGGACTGATCCCCGCCCACCCAGGGTGAGGACTGATCCCTCCCACCCAGGGTGAGGGACTGATCCCCTCCCACCCAGGGTGAGGGACTGATCCCCGCCCACCCAGGGTGAGGGACTGATCCCCTCCCACCCAGGGTGAGGGACTGATCCCCTCCCACCCAGGGTGAGGGACTGATCCCCTCCCACCCAGGGTGAGGGACTGATCCCCGACCACCCAGGGTGAGGGACTGATCCCCGACCACCCAGGGTGAG
Organism: Cherax destructor; assembly: GCA_009830355.1. Lineage (NCBI taxonomy): Eukaryota > Metazoa > Arthropoda > Malacostraca > Decapoda > Parastacidae > Cherax > Cherax destructor. Next base: position 73,645 of record WNWK01009428.1, on the reverse strand, counting down.
GGACTGATCCCCGACCACCCAGGGTGAGGGACTGATCCCCGACCACCCAGGGTGAGGGACTGATCCCCGCCCACCCAGGGTGAGGGACTGACGACCTCTTGCCCAGGGTGAGGGACTGATCCCCGCCCACCCAGGGTGAGGGACTGACGACCTCTTGCCCAGGGTGAGGGACTGATCCCCTCCCACCCAGGGTGAGGGACTGATCCCCTCCCACCCAGGGTGAGGGACTGATCCCCGCCCACCCAGGGTGAGGGACTGATCCCCGCCCACCCAGGGTGAGGGACTGATCCCCTCCCACCCAGGGTGAGGGACTGATCCCCTCCCACCCAGGGTGAGGGACTGATCTCCCACCCAGGGTGAGGGACTGATCCCCGCCCACCCAGGGTGAGGGACTGATCCCCGTCCCACCCAGGGTGAGGGACTGATCCTCCCACCCAGGGTGAGGGACTGATCCCTCCCACCCAGGGTGAGGGACTGATCCCTCCCACCCAGGGTGAGGGACTGATCCCCTCCCACCCAGGGTGAGGGACTGATCCCCTCCCACCCAGGGTGAGGGACTGATCTCCCACCCAGGGTGAGGGACTGATCCCCTCCCACCCAGGGTGAGGGACTGATCCCCTCCCACCCAGGGTGAGGGACTGATCCCCTCCCACCCAGGGTGAGGGACTGATCCCCTCCCACCCAGGGTGAGGGACTGATCCCTCCCACCCAGGGTGAGGGACTGATCCCTCCCACCCAGGGTGAGGGACTGATCCCCCCACCCAGGGTGAGGGACTGATCCCCCCCACCCAGGGTGAGGGACTGATCCCCTCCCACCCAGGGTGAGGGACTGATCCCCTCCCACCCAGGGTGAGGGACTGATCCCCGCCCACCCAGGGTGAGGGACTGATCTCCCACCCAGGGTGAGGGACTGATCCCCCCACCCAGGGTGAGGGACTGATCCCCCCACCCAGGGTGAGGGACTGATCCCCCCACCCAGGGTGAGGGACTGATCCTCCCACCCAGGGTGAGGGACTGATCCCCTCCCACCCAGGGTGAGGGACTGATCCCCCACCCAGGGTGAGGGACTGATCCTCCCACCCAGGGTGAGGGACTGATCCCTCCACCCAGGGTGAGGGACTGATCCCCTCCCACCCAGGGTGAGGGACTGATCCTCCCACCCAGGGTGAGGGACTGATCCCCCCACCCAGGGTGAGGGACTGATCCCCTCCACCCAGGGTGAGGGACTGATCTCCCACCCAGGGTGAGGGACTGATCCCCTCCCACCCAGGGTGAGGGACTGATCCCCTCCCACCCAGGGTGAGGGACTGATCTCCCACCCAGGGTGAGGGACTGATCTCCCACCCAGGGTGAGGGACTGATCTCCCACCCAGGGTGAGGGACTGATCTCCCACCCAGGGTGAGGGACTGATCTCCCACCCAGGGTGAGGGACTGATCCCCGACCACCCAGGGTGAGGGACTGATCTCCCACCCAGGGTGAGGGACTGATCTCCCACCCAGGGTGAGGGACTGATCCCCCACCCAGGGTGAGGGACTGATCTCCCACCCAGGGTGAGGGACTGATCTCCCACCCAGGGTGAGGGACTGATCTCCCACCCAGGGTGAGGGACTGATCTCCTCCCACCCAGGGTGAGGGACTGATCTCCCACCCAGGGTGAGGGACTGATCTCCTCCCACCCAGGGTGAGGGACTGATCTCCCACCCAGGGTGAGGGACTGATCTCCCACCCAGGGTGAGGGACTGATCTCCTCCCACCCAGGGTGAGGGACTGATCTCCCACCCAGGGTGAGGGACTGATCTCCCACCCAGGGTGAGGGACTGATCTCCTCCCACCCAGGGTGAGGGACTGATCTCCCCCACCCAGGGTGAGGGACTGATCCCTCCCACCCAGGGTGAGGGACTGATCCTCCACCACCCAGGGTGAGGGACTGATCCCTCCCACCCAGGGTGAGGACTGATCCCCTCCCACCCAGGGTGAGGGACTGATCTCCACCACCCAGGGTGAGGGACTGATCTCCCACCCAGGGTGAGGACTGATCTCCACCCAGGGTGAGGGACTGATCTCCCACCCAGGGTGAGGGACTGATCTCCCACCCAGGGTGAGGGACTGATCTCCCACCCAGGGTGAGGGACTGATCTCCCACCCAGGGTGAGGGACTGATCTCCCACCCAGGGTGAGGGACTGATCTCCCACCCAGGGTGAGGGACTGATCTCCCACCCAGGGTGAGGGACTGATCTCCCACCCAGGGTGAGGGACTGATCTCCCACCCAGGGTGAGGACTGATCTCCCACCCAGGGTGCGGGACTGATCTCCCACCCAGGGTGAGGGACTGATCTCCCACCCAGGGTGAGGGACTGATCTCCCACCCAGGGTGAGGGACTGATCTCCCACCCAGGGTGAGGGACTGATCTCCCACCCAGGGTGAGGGACTGATCTCCACCCAGGGTGAGGGACTGATCTCCCTCCCCACCCAGGGTGAGGGACTGATCTCCCACCCAGGGTGAGGGACTGATCTCCCACCCAGGGTGAGGGACTGATCTCCTCCCACCCAGGGTGCGGGACTGATCTCCCACCCAGGGTGAGGGACTGATCTCCTCCCACCCAGGGTGAGGGACTGATCTCCCACCCAGGGTGCGGGACTGATCTCCCACCCAGGGTGAGGGACTGATCCTCCACCCAGGGTGAGGGACTGATCTCCCACCCAGGGTGAGGGACTGATCTCCCACCCAGGGTGAGGGACTGATCTCCCACCCAGGGTGAGGGACTGATCTCCCACCCAGGGTGCGGGACTGATCTCCCACCCAGGGTGAGGGACTGATCTCCTCCCACCCAGGGTGAGGGACTGATCTCCTCCCACCCAGGGTGAGGGACTGATCCCCTCCCACCCAGGGTGAGGGACTGATCCCCGACCACCCAGGGTGAGGGACTGATCCCCGACCACCCAGGGTGAGGGACTGATCTCCCACCCAGGGTGAGGGACTGATCTCCTCCCACCCAGGGTGAGGGACTGATCTCCTCCCACCCAGGGTGAGGGACTGATCTCCTCCCACCCAGGGTGAGGGACTGATCTCCTCCCACCCAGGGTGAGGGACTGATCCCCTCCCACCCAGGGTGAGGGACTGATCCCCTCCCACCCAGGTGAGGGACTGATCCCCGACCACCCAGGGTGAGGGACTGATCTCCTCCCACCCAGGGTGAGGGACTGATCTCCTCCCACCCAGGGTGAGGGACTGATCTCACACCCAGAGGGTGCCACACCCAGGGTGTGGCACTGACCACAAACACTCAGGGTGAGGGACTGATCCCCTCACATCCAGGGTGAGGGACTGACCACAAACACTCAGGGTGAGGGACTGATCCCCTCACATCCAGGGTGAGGGACTGATCCCCTCCCACCCAGGGTGAGGGACTGATCTCCCACCCAGGGTGAGGGACTGATCTCCTCCCACCCAGGGTGAGGGACTGATCTCACACCCAGAGGGTGCCACACCCAGGGTGTGGCACTGACCACAAACACTCAGGGTGAGGGACTGATCCCCTCACATCCAGGGTGAGGGACTGACAACTTCCCACCCAGGGTGATCCTCCGGTGATAGTGTTTAGAAACAACGTTAATTAGGGTCAATTAAGCTTAATTACCATTCTAAGTCGGCGATTTACGATTCATTAGCAACTATAAACTTTCACCTTGAAGATCATTCTATGTCTGACTTAAACTAGAAGGATTTAGAGGTCATTCTACGGCTCTAGTACGTGGGAATATGACTCTAATTGCTTTTATAAATCATATTTGTGTGTGTGTGTGTGTGTGTTGTGTGTGTGTTGTGTGTGTGTTGTGTGTGTGTGTATGTGTGTTGTGTGTGTGTTGTGTGTGTTGTGTGTGTGTTGTGTGTGTGTTGTGTGTGTGTGTGTGTGGGTGGGTGGGTGGGTTTGGGGTTTATAGGCGTGGTTTGTACGTATGTGTGTACGTAAGCAGGCGCATACAGGAGGGGCTTTTTGTATGCACCTATGACGTCCGTACGTCCGTGCGTGCACGTACACACACACACACAGAGCAAGCCACCAGCGTCCTTAGCGACACACTACACCAAGGATCAAACCAGCATTTAATGCCACGTGAATCTCACCCTTAGAGGCATTAAGGAGTAATGGAACAATTAAGGGAGGCGCTTAAAACATTAAGTTCCCTAATTGAGCTCTTTTTTTAAGCGCTCACGCTAATGATGTCCTCATAATAGCGTGATCTTGTGGGGGATAAGCATGGAGAGTCACGACTCCCAGCTCCATGACCCTGGGGTCCCCTTGGGTCACTATCTGCTCCCTCTGGTACTTTCTTCTTCTTCTAGCTCCATAACACTGGGGTCCCCTGGGGTCACTATCTACTCCCCCTGATCCTTCCTTCAAGACTACTAACACACTTGATCCTTCAAGACTACTAACACACTTGATCCTTCAAGATTACTAACACTCTTGATCCTTCAAGACTACTAACACTCTTGATCCTTCAAGACTACTAACATACTTGATCCTTCAAGACTACTAACACACTTGATCCTTCAAGACTACTAACACACTTGATCCTTCAAGACTACTAACACACTTGATCCTTCAAGACTACTAACACACTTGATCCTTCAAGACTACTAACACACTTGATCCTTCAAGACTACTAACACACTTGATCCTTCAAGACCACTAACACTCTTGATCCTTCAAGACTACTAACACACTTGATCCTTCAAGACTACTAACACACTTGATCCTTCAAGATTACTAACACTCTTGATCCTTCAAGACTATTAACACACTTGATCCTTCAAGATTACTAATACTCTTGATCCTTCAAGACTACTAACACACTTGATCCTTCAAGACTACTAACACTTGATCCTTCAAGACTACTAACACTTGATCCTTCAAGACTACTAACACACTTGATCCTTCCTTCAAGACTACCAAGACTCGATGGGTCTTCTTTATCAAGTTCCAATATACTTTAAGATACAAAGACCACCTCGATACAGAGGGAGGGTTCACTGGGACAACGTCTCACTGTGTTGACCAGAGGTTGGTGAGCTATTTGAGGTGTCACCCCAAAACCAAATTGTGTAGAGGGAAATTTCCCACCAGACTTGAAAGTCCACAATATCCTAAAAACAAAAGTAGCATTCAAAATGGTTTATTGAATCCATTTGTGTGGAGAATACAGTCATAGAAGTTGAAAAGTACGTATTATACGCGACAAAAGTACGTATTATACGCGACAAAAGTACGTATTATACGCGATAAAATTAAAAATAATAAAATTAAAAGTAAACTGCATCAAATAAAAAAAATAGAAGTCAGTCTTCATGGTCTTCTGGTTCAGGAAGTTCCTCTGTCAGTCTTCGTGATCTTCTGGTTCAGGAAGTTCCTCTGTCAGTCCTTCATGCTCTTCTGGTTCAGGAAGTTCCTCTGTCAGTCCTTCATGCTCTTCTGGTTCAGGAAGTTCCTCTGTCAGTCTTCGTGATCTTCTGGTTCAGGAAGTTCCTCTGTCAGTCTTCGTGATCTTCTGGTTCAGGAAGTTCCTCTGTCAGTCTTCATGCTCTTCTGGTTCAGGAAGTTCCTCTGTCAGTCCTTCATGCTCTTCTGGTTCAGGAAGTTCCTCTGTCAGTCTTCGTGATCTTCTGGTTCAGGAAGTTCCTCTGTCAGTCTTCATGGTCTTCTGGTTCAGGAAGTTCCTCTGTCAGTCTTCATGGTCTTCTGGCACATCAGCAACTTCACAGTTGAGGATTAAGACACAAGTGAAGAAGCCTACACAGTAGGCTTCTTCAGCAGGCAGGAGCGGTAGTAATGAAATAAAGATGATGTAATCAGTCCATCAACCTTGGAGGAACAGTATTTGAGGTGGTCAGTCCCTCAGCCTACTACTACAAGTACTACAATTACTACTGACACTAGTACTACAACTACTGCTACCACTAGTACTACAACTACTACTAACACTAGTACAACAACTACTGCTACCACTAGTACTACAACTACTGCTACCACTAGTACTACAACTACTACTGACACTAGTACTACAACTACTGCTACCACTAGTACTACAACTACTACTACCACTATTACTACAACTACTACTACCACTAGTACTACAACTACTGCTACCACTAGTACTACAACTACTGCTACCACTAGTACTACAACTACTGCTACCACTAGTACTACAACTACTACTACCACTAGTACTACAACTACTACTACCACTAGTACTACAACTACTACTAACACTAGTACTACAACTACTACTACCACTAGTACTACAACTACTGCTACCACTAGTACTACAACTACTACTAACACTAGTACTACAACTACTACTACCACTAGTACTACAACTACTGCTACCACTAGTACTACAACTACTGCTACCACTAGTACTACAACTAATACTACCACTAGTACTACAACTACTGCTACCACTAGTACTACAACTACTGCTACCACTAGTACTACAACTACTACTACCACTAGTACTACAACTACTACTACCACTAGTACTACAACTACTACTACCACTAGTACTACAACTACCTCTATCCCTATACTCTATCATTCCAATCATCCCCTCCCTTCCCTCCCTACATCTATCCTTCGTTCCCTCCTCCCTCCCTTCTGCTTTACGAACCTTGACTACTGCATCTAGATTATACATGATAGTTCTGAATCTAGGCAGAAGTTGATAGTTCTTCTCAGTAGATAGTGTGGACTATCAAGTGCTATGCTAGTTTTCTTTCCCCATGAAGTCTCTCCCTTACTCCCTCCTTGCCAGTTTCTCTCCGTCTCTCTCTCTCTCTTTCCCTCCCTGCCAGTCTCCCTACCTGCATCTCTCGTTCCCTTCCTGTCTCTCTCCCTCCCTGCATCTCCCTGCCTCTCTCCCTCCCTGCCTTTCCCTCCCTGCATCTCCGTGCCTCCCTGCCAGCCAGCCAGCGGGTCTGCTACACAGGTAGTGGTGGCTGGCTGACATAGTCGTGATGCTGGTCACAAAGAACACGTCACTGGCTCCTGCCTGGCCATCATCTATACACGATCCAACTTTTTCTTGACCTTTTTACCTGCAGGTCAGTCAATGGGGGCACCCTTTACCCCCGGCTCCTCCCTCCCTCCTTCCTTGGATTACTCCCTACCTCCCATCTACCTGCTTTTGTTTTCTGTAGATGTGTGTTTTTGTGTGTGTGACCCATACCTATCTACCTCTTTACTACTAATAATAATAACAATAATAATAATAATACTAGCTGTTAGTACCCACCGTTCGTTGTTCAACTTGTGCACCTCAGCCAGGCTGATCAGGAGCTGACTAGAGGAACTTGTCAGGTTCCCTCATGAGGACAGCCATTAGCTTGTTAGTAATTCCCCTTAAGCACGAAGAAATGGTGTTTAAAAGTCGTGGTCCCTTTACACTTACTGAGCTCTCAGTGTACTCATCGCTCCCCTGCTTTTCACTGCAGGTATTCTTGTCTGCCAAGAATCTTGTGTTCATGAGTAGTGATTTCAGCGTGCAGGTTTGGTACCAATCCCTCCAATATCTTCAAGGTGTACATTATGATGTACCTTTCTCGCCTACGTTCTAAGGAGTACAGTTGAAGAGAGTTCAAGCACTCCCAGTAATTTAGGTGCTTGACTGAGTATATACGAGCAGTGAAGGTTCTCTGTACACTCTGCAGTTGTACATTTTTATTATTATAATCAAATAGAAGCGCTAAACCACAAGGGTCATACAGCGCTGCAGGTTATTGCAGGATGCAGGGAGAATGGGTTGTTAGAGGGAGATGGATGATTAGTAGGGTATGGAGTGCAGCAGAACAGTGGATAGTGTACAATCACTCCTGCCTTGAAGGCAGCCTAGATAGAACTAGTGACCTGAAAACTGTCATCATTGCCTTAGCATCTCTTGTTTTGAAAGTTCTAGTTATCCAACCTATCACTTTTTCCTTGCAGTTCGGATAACAACATTGTTGTGCTCCTTGAGCGTGAGATCTTACATTATCACTCCCAGGTCTCTCAGATTACATCTAAATTTTATTGAGTCGTTTGAATTTGTTCTGTAACAGGGTTTTAATTTCCTCAGTTCTTCCTCAAGGTGGTAATTGGAAAATGTCGTCCACTGAACGTTATATTTTTCTTGTCAGAGGTCCACTGGAAGACTTTTCTGTGCCAATTACCCACATCCTGATCCATCTACCCACATGCTGACCCATCTACCCACATGCTGACCCATCTACCCACATTCTCCAACCAGTAAACATAAACCAATGAGCAACTCCTCAGAGGCCTACCCATACACAATGCAAGGCGGACCTGTAATTACATACATCACAGTGGTTGCCCACGCTCACCATACCCCTGACAGTGTCAGAGGTCGGGGCAAGACGTCACTTCTCCAGCACACACACACACACACACACACACACACACACACACACACACACACACACACACACACACACACACACACGGTGGCCTGATGGCTAAAGCTCTCGCCTGATGCACGGAGGGCCCGGGTTCAATTCCCGGCGGGGCGGAAACATTTCGAAGTGTTTCCTAACACACACACACACATACATACAACAGGCCTAGTGTCAAATCCACATGTGCCTAGGACAAAATGGTAACTAACACACACACACACACACACACACACACACACACACACACACACACACAAACGCAATTACATGCCAAAAAAAAACATAAAATACAAACAAACTGCAAGCAAACGACCCATGAATGTTGATTGAGAGTAAAAACACAAGTAGCGATAATAAAAGTAAGTGTAAGGAAATAAAGAATTAGAGACTGGGCAATAAAGACGGGGAGAGATCCAAACACCACACAAGGTGTTTGATGTGTGTGTGTGTGTGTGTCGTAAAATACCGAATGAGGAGTCTACACACACACACGCCCCGATGTCATGGTGGCTAGCGTTCTTGCTTCACGCACGGAGGGCCCGGGTTCAATTCCCGGCGGGGCCGAAACATTTCGAAGTGTTTCTTACACACACACACACACACACACACACACATGTATACAACAGGCCTAGTGTCTAATCGACATGTGCCTAGGACAAAATGGTAACTAACACACACACACACACACTCCTTATCTGATATTGATGTGGCTAATTACTTAACCATTCGATTAACCACATCAACAACATCGTTACCCGACGTCACGTTATAACCTCGACCAATAGAATTCAAGGATCCATTCTTCTTAGCCAGTCAGAAAAAAAGGTAAACATTCGTGGACCAATCAGCAGGTCTAAGACCCTTTTTTTATAAGCATTCGTTAAGACACCTGCTTAATGGAGCAAACGATCCACCAATCACGTCTCAGATGGCAATTATCGTGCGCCAATAAAATATTAGATAAACATCTAAGTAACCAATCAGCAGTAGCCGACGTTTTGGACCAATAAAGAGGATTTATTGACCACCAGACAGCGTATGGCAGGCAATAAAGGGATAATCTTTCGCTATTTAGAGCCTAATCGAGTCACTGAAAAAGCTCTACACAGATCGAAACGTGTGGTTCTTATTCAGTAGATTTATGTGTGCCGAAACGTCGCCGCCCAGAAAGCTAAAGGAGCAAAAACCGCGCATCCTCTCTCTCAAAAAAACAAAAAATAAAACAAAACACAGATTTTGTTCTCAAAACGTAAATAGAATAGGTCGGTCGCTCCTCTGCAATTTAGGAGCGGAGTGACGTCACTGTGGCCTCCTGGGCGGGCAGTCTAGTAGCCTCCAAACACGCAAACTCTCACAAAAACACCGTAATAAACACCAGTGGTAGGTCAGGATATATCAGAACGTTTACCGTAATGGAGTATTTGTTATAGTTTATGATATAGGATGGTGGGTCCTGCCTGTTAGTTGAGTCAAGATCGTGATTTGGAGTCCCCGTGTGAGTGAGGTGGCCAGAGTGAGGTGGCCAGAGTGAGGTGGCCAGAGATTCGTAATTCAGTGAACTGTGGTGGGTGATTGTGGGGTATCAGCTTTGTTAAGCCTCTACTGTTACTACTACTACTACTAATACAGCTACTACAATCACACTACTGCTACCACTACTACTGTTACTATACACACACACATCACTACAAGCACTACAAGCATTTACATTACTACAAACACACACACACACACATGCAGCACTCTAAAACACAATACCCGTCACAGTCTTCACTACAATATACAACACACTACATCACTTCCGCCTGGGTAAACACAATTCAACAATATCTTCAATAATCACAAATCAGATTTGTGGGATATTTCTTCCTGTTTTGACTACCAAAAATCATGCCGAATATATTGTATATTTTTGTTTTTCGTTTGTTGCGTTACTGGTAACGCTTTTGTAGAGTATTATAGTACTAACGTGATAATAATAATAAATATATAAACGTAATAATAAATATACACTTTAAAGTAATAAGGAAATAAAAGTAACAGGTTTTTTATAAAACAAAAATATTCCTCAAAACTGTTTTTAAACGTCGTTAAACACGATGTTTGGATTAAAAATTAAACGAGAATATTCTTCAAAACGATGTTTTTTCCTCTTGAATCACTTTGAACGTGGATGAACGCGGTGTTCAACGAGGAAGGAGAGGAGTGTTGTCACGACTGATGGCCCCGTATAGTCTAGTAGGAATATTGAACAGGATGGTGAGCATGGATGAGAAGGCATTGACGACTCTCCTAAGAGAGAATCCTGTCCCTGTGTTGGGCTCTAGCTCTTGGTGGGGCAAGTTGATAGTCGTGAAGGAGGCCTTGTTCTGCTCGGCATCCTGATTGGCAGCATTCTGGACAGCTCCACAGAGCCAGTCAGCTGTGTTGTGAGCCTCTGCAGTGCCACACTGGGCACTGGAGGAAGTGTAACGCTCTATGTACTGTTCCCATGTCACTTCCTGGGCCATGCCGAAGTAAGTATGATCCTGGTATGATATTCTCTGGCTTTTATTTGACTCATACCGTTCCAAGAATGCCATTTTGGAGGCAATTCTAGGGTCAAAGTATTTGTGGTATGTGATCTTCACATCAGCGCATGTCTGCCCAGACACCAGCTGACCCATTGTTGACAGCTACCTTTCCTTAGTCTCGAGATAAACGGGTCGAAGTAAGACTTTGAATATCCAACGAAAGAAACTTAATTCCCTTGTCGTAGACAATATTCTAGACGCTCACTGATTCAATGCAATAAATCTCTGAGAGGGTCAGGAGAAATAGTAATCTTGCAGACGGTCACTGAAGATCTTTTATAAGAATAGTGAGGGTGTGATACTATTACCACTCTGATAGTAATATTTCTAATAATAGTTAGGCTGGAATCTGATAATTGTATTAAAGGATGTAAAGATGTTTTACTAATAATCTGTTTTGTGTGTGTGTGTGTGTGTGTGTGTGTGTGTGTGTAGTGATGTGTCTTTGTTTGTGTTTGTAGTGACGTGAATTTTTATAGTGACGTGAATGTTTGTAGTGACGTGAATGTTGGTAGTGACGTGAATGTTTGTAGTGACGTGAATGTTGGTATTGACGTGAATGTTTGTAGTGACATGAATGTTTGTAGTGACATGAATGTTTGTAGTGACAAGAATGTTTGTAGTGACGTAAATGTTTATAGTGACGTGAATGTTTGTAGTGACGTGAATGTTGGTAGTGACGTGAATGTTGGTAGTGACAAGAATGTTTGTAGTGACGTGAATGTTTGTAGTGACAAGAATGTTTGTAGTGACATGAATTTTTGTAGTGACAAGAAAGTTTGTAGTGACGTGAATGTTGGTAGTGACGTGAATGTTTGTAGTGACATGAATGTTTGTAGTGACAAGAATGTTTGTAGTGACAAGAATGTTTGTAGTGACAAGAATGTTTGTAGTGACAAAAGAATGTTTGTAGTGACAAGAATGTTTGTAGTGACGTGAATGTTTGTAGTGACAAGAAAGTTTGTAGTGACATGAATGTTGGTAGTGACGTGAATGTTTGTAGTGACATGAATGTTTGTAGTGACATGAATGTTTGTAGTGACAAGAATGTTTGTAGTGACGTGAATGTTGGTAGTGACGTGAATGTTTGTAGTGACAAGAAAGTATGTAGTGACATGAATGTTGGTAGTGACGTGAATGTTTGTTGTGACGTGAATGTTTGTAGTGACATGAATGTTTGTAGTGACAAGAAAGTTTGTAGTGACATGAATGTTGGTAGTGACGTGAATGTTTGTAGTGACATGAATGTTTGTAGTGACATGAATGTTTGTAGTGACAAGAATGTTTGTAGTGACGTGAATGTTGGTAGTGACGTGAATGTTTGTAGTGACAAGAATGTTTGTAGTGACATGAATGTTTGTAGTGACATGAATGTTTGTAAAGACAAGAATGTTTGAAGTGACAAGAATGTTTGTAGTGACAAAAATGTTTGTAGTGACAAGAATGTTGGTAGTGACATGAATGTTTGTAGTGACATAAATGTTTGTAGTGACATGAATGTTTGTAGTGACGTGAATGTTTGTAGTGACGTGAATGTTTGTGGTGACGTGAATGTTTGTAGTGACGTGAATGTTTGTAGTGACGTGAATGTTTGTAGTGACATGAATATTGTAGTGACATGAATGTTGGTAGTGACGTGTGATTGTAGTGACATGAATGTTGTAGTGACATGAATGTTGGTAGTGTCGTGTGATTGTAGTGACATGAATGTTTGTAGTGACGTTTGTGATTGTAGTGATGGTGCAGCATCAGCAGCAGCAGTAGCAGCAGCAGCAGCAGCAGCAGCACCAACATCAGAGTGGCCAGCAGCAACAGCAGCAGCAGCAGCAGCAGCAACAGCAGCAGCAACAGCAGCAGCAACATCAGCAGTAGCAGCATCAGCAGTAGCAGCGTCAGCATCAGCAGCAACAGCAGCAGTAGCAGCACCAACAGCAGGGTGGCCAACAGCAGCAGTAGCAGCAACAACAACAGCAGTAGCAGCAGCAGCATCAGCAGTAGCAGCATCAGCATCAGCAGCAGTAGCAGCACCAACAGCAGCAGTAGCAGCACCAACAGCAGCAGTAGCAGCACCAACAGCAGCAGTAGCAGCAGCAGCATCAGCAGTAGCAGCATCAGCAGCAGCAGCAGTAGCAGCACCAACAGCAGGGTGGCCAGCAGCAACAGCTGTAATTACAAAGTGCTCCCCACAGCCGGGCCGTGACCGGACGCGGTCCATCCCAGTGATTAATACTGGGACAGGTCGTGATAGCCCCGGGCCACCCCCTACCCCAGCATGGCCAGACCAAGACCGGCCCAGGACCAGCCCTAGACCAGCCCAGGACCAACCCTAGACCAGCTCAGGACCAGTCCAGGACCAGCCCAAGACCAGCCCTACACCAGCCAAGGACCAGCTCTAGACCAGCCCAGGACCATCCCTAGACCAGCCCAGGACCAGATCTAGACCAGCCCAGGACCAGCCCAGGACCAGCCCAAGACCAGCGCAGGACCAGAACAATGTCAGATTTCTTGCAGATTCCAGGATTTTCCTAAATCCGGGAGTTTCCAGAATTCAGGATTTCATTGCTAAATATTCTGTGAATAAATCAGAAAAAATTATCAAAAATTAAATATTTTTATTTTTTGCACAAGGATTTTTTTTTTTCTTTATATTTTTTTTTCAATTTCCTCTTCTTCTTTCTCTTGATTATCTTTTTTTCACGTTATTGTTATTATTATTATTAATTATTATTATTATTATTATTATTATTATTATTATTATTATTATTATTATTATTATCATCATCGATTCAAGTTATACAATGCCTCCTTACTCGACTCTGACAGACAGACAGAAAGACAGACACACACACACACACACACACACACACACACACACACACACACACACACACACACACACACACACACACACAAATTGAGTGATCAAGGCGTAGGTTGCTTGAGGATGATTGCTAAGTTGAAGGTCCCCCACCTGTCAGTACTCTCTCTCTCTCTCTCTCTCTCTCTCTCTCTCTCTCTCTCTCTCTCTCTCTCTCTCTCGCTCTCCCACCATTCATAAACAAGCTTCAACAATAAAAATCTTTATACAATTCAGACGCTGACAAATCAGGAAATTTATATGTATACATTTAGACCTTGATTTATATAGGTGGTATCAACACAAGGTGTAATTAAGGCAGATTACCTGGCAATTTTTATCTGATTAACCAGAATTTATATGTACTGATTTATACTGAATATTGATAAGGTGTGTTTATATATGTACAGACACACACACACACATATATAGATACGTATTATATATATATATATATATATATATATATATATATATATATATATATATATATATATATATATATATATATACGTATATGTATATGAGAGAAAGGAGAAAAGCTGCTTTACCCCAAGAGAGCATCATCTCTCCCTCCCTCTCTCCCTCTCTCTCTCTCTCCCTCCCTCTCTCCCTCTCTCTCTCTCTCCCTCCCTCTCTCCCTCTCTCTCTCTCTCCCTCCCTCTCTTATTACTTGCAGAATTATGTGATATCCCATTGACCATAATTAGCAACCCTCTGACCGCTGCAACCGCCACCCGGGACCTTAGAATCTAAATCAAAATCTAAATATACGCGATTTATAGCCATTCTCGGATTTTCTCAAATGGGGGACCGCGCCCCCTCCCCCTTCAAGATTTCATTGAGCTCAAGGGGATTTTATATATATATATGTAGAGAGATTGAAAATCCATGTTTGTATATCCTAATGTATTTCCTGTTACCTTAGCCAATACCTAAGTGAGAAACCTGGCTTGATAAAGCTCAGCACAGAGTGAAACAGGACTTTATAAAGCTCTGCATAGAGTGAAACAGGACTTTATAAAGCTCTGCACAGAGTGAAACAGGACTTTATAAAGCTCTGCATAGAGTGAAACAGGACTTTATAAAGCTCTGCACAGAGTGAAACAGGACTTTATAAAGCTCTGCATAGAGTGAAACAGGACTTTATAAAGCTCAGCACAGAGTGAAACAGGACTTTATAAAGCTCTGCATAGAGTGAAACAGGACTTTATAAAGCTCAGTACAGAGTGAAACAGGACTTTATAAAGCTCTGCATAGAGTGAAACAGGACTTTATAAAGCTCAGCACAGAGTGAACAGGACTTTATAAAGCTCAGCACAGAGTGAAACAGGACTTTATAAAGCTCTGCATAGAGTGAAACAGGACTTTATAAAGCTCTGCACAGAGTGAAACAGGACTTGATAAAGCTTAGCACAGAGTGAAACAGGACTTTATAAAGCTCTGCACAGAGTGAAACAGGACTTTATAAAGCTCTACACAGAGTGAAACAGGACTTTATAAAGCTCAGCACATAGTGAAACAGGACTTTATAAAGCTCTACATAGAGTGAAACAGGACTTGATAAAGCTCTACACAAAGTGAAACAGGACTTGATAAAGCTCAGCACAGAGTGAAACAGGACTAATAAAGCTCTACACAGAGTGAAACAGGACTTGATAAAGCTCTGCACAGAGTGAAACAGGACTTGATAAAGCTCTACACAAAGTGAAACAGGACTTGATAAAGCTCAGCACAGAGTGAAACAGGACTAATAAAGCTCTACACAGAGTGAAACAGGACTTGATAAAGCTCTACACAGTGAAACAGGACTTTATAAAGCTCTACACAGAGTGAAACAGGACTTTATAAAGCTCAGCACATAGTGAAACAGGACTTGATAAAGCTCTGCACAGAGTGAAACAGGACTTGATAAAGCTCTACACAGAGTGAAACAGAACTTGATAAAGCTCAGCACAGAGTGAAACAGGACTAATAAAGCTTTACACAGAGTGAAACAGGACTTGATCAAGCTCTACACAGAGTGAAACAGGACTTGATAAAGCTCTACACAGAGTGAAACGACTTGATAAAGCTCAGCACAGAGTGAAACAGGACTAATAAAGCTCTACACAGAGTTAAACAGGACTTGATAAAGCTCTACACAGTGAAACAGGACTTAATAAAGCTCTACACAGAGTGAAACAGGACTTGATAAAGCTCTACATAGAGATAAACGTTGTATCAAGAAAGCTCTCGTTCCGCAGTGTGTGTGTGTACTCACCTAATTGTACTCACCTAATTGTGGTTGCAGGGGTCGAGACTCAGCTCCTGGCCCCGCCTCTTCGCTGTCTGCTACTGGGTCTCTGCTCTCCCTGCTCCATGAGATTTATCATACCTTGTCTTAAAACTATGTATGGTTCCTGCCTCCACTATATCTTTCTCTAGACTATTCCACTTCCTGACTACTCTGTGGCTGAAGAAATGCTTCCTAACATCCCTTTGACTCATTTGAGTCTTCAGCTTCCAGTTGTGTCCCCTTGTTTCTGTGTTCCCTCTCTGGAACATCCTGTCACTGTCTACCTTGTCAATTCCCCACAGTATTTTGTATGTCGTTATCATGTCTCCTCTGACCCTTCTTTCCTCCAGTGTTGTTAGTCCTATTTCCCTCAACCTTATATGTGTGTGTATATATATGTGTGTGTTAGTTAGTTGTGTGTGTGTGTGTGTGTGTGTGTGTGTGTGTGTGTGTGTGTGTGTGTGTGTGTTTATGTGTGTGTGTGCCTTTTCTCTTCAGCTTCGTTCTAGTAGTAGACCACTGGACAGTAAGACCTGCCTTGCTCGCAGCGCCGATAAAACACCAAACAACTCTTATATAAAACACCAAACAGGGCTGATAAAACACCAAGCAACGCCGATATAAAACACCAAACAGCGTGCCATCATCAGTAGTGGCGCTAGCTGTGACTCCTGCAACACATCAACAAATGCATCAAGTTCCTATTTTGGTTGTGGCGCGTCCTGCCTTCCCTCGTAAATCTTATCTACTGCTCTCTAGTACTGCGTTTGCTAATATACCTGCATCTCCCACCCTATTTACACTCTCCCACCCTGTTTACACTCCCAGTTTACCCTAATCCCAGTCGCTATAAAGAAGAGATGCACACGCTGGTATTCGATCCCTTACTCCAGCCTCAAACAAGGGGATCTGAAACCTTATAAGCCTCGTCGACGATGCTCCCTCGTTGTTTATTATATTTAAGTGGAAGGTTCTTGCACTTATAACTTTCTTGACTCACTAGTATTCGATTCCTTACTCCAGCCTCAAGCAAAGGAGATCTGAAACCTTATAAGCCTCGTCGGCGATGCTCCCTTGTCGTTTATTCCACTTAATATGAAGACCTTTGCATGTGTAACTTTCTAGACACACTGGTATTCGATCCTTAACTAGTTCCTCAAATAACGGGATCTGAAACCTTAATCCTCGACGACGATGCGCTCTCATACCTTAATAATAGTCAAGAGGAAGATTCTTGCACTTATAAATTTCTTGACTCACTGGTATTCGATCCCTTACTCCAGCCTCAAATAAGGAAATATGAAGCCTTATAAGCCTTGAAGATGATGCTCCCTCGTCGTATATTATATTCAAGAGGAATATTCTTGCACTTTTAACGTTCTTGACATACTGGTATTCGATCCTTTATTCTAGCCTCAAATAAGGAGATCTGAAACGTTATAAGCCTCGACGACGATGCTCTCTCACGTCGTTTATTATACTCAAGTGGAAGGTTCCTGCGCTTATAACGTTCAAGACACACTGGTATTCTATCCTTTTCTCCAGCCTCCAATAAGGGGATCTGAAGCCTTATAAGCCTCGACGACGATGCTCTCCCTCGTCTATAATAATACTCAGGAGGAAGATTCTTGCACTTATAACTTTCATGACCCTGCATGCTGGGGAGGCTTTTAATTTTGATTTATTAAGATCATAACACTTGCCATAAGTTATACGAATTTGCATTTTACACTCTCTAAAACAAACAATGATTTAAATTCAAGCAAAGAATATTTCAAATTAAGTAAGTGCTAAATTTTACTAACCAAGGTTGTATATACTGAGAGGTGCATGTCTATCAGTGTATATACTGAGAGGTGCATGTCTATCAGTGTATATACTGAGAGGTGCATGTCTATCAGTGTAAATACACTGAGAGGTGCATGTCTATCAGTGTATATACTGAGAGGTGCATGTCTATCAGTGTATATACTGAGAGGTGCATGTCTATCAGTGTAAATACACTGAGAGGTGCATGTCTATCAGTGTAAATACACTGAGAGGTGCATGTCTATCAGTGTATATACACTGAGAGGTGCATGTCTATCAGTGTATATACTGAGAGGTGCATGTCTATCAGTGTATATACACTGAGAGGTGCATGTCTATCAGTGTATATACACTGAGAGGTGCATGTCTATCAGTGTATATACAATGAGAGGTGCATGTCTATCAGTGTATATACACTGAGAGGTGCATGTCTATCAGTGTATATACACTGAGAGGTGCATGTCTCTCAGTGTATTTCTGTCAGTGTACTCGCCTAATTGTACCCACCTAATTGTGGTTGCAGGGGTCCATTCATAGCTCCTGGTCCCGCGTCTTCACTGGTCGCTAATAGGTCCTCTCTCTGCTCCATGAGTTTTATCATACCTCTTCTTAAAGCTATGTATTATCTATCAATGTATATACACTGAAAGGTGTATGTCTCTCACTGTATATACACCAAGAGCTTACCTTAATCTCTAAGTAATTTAAGTATTCTTGAGTGACCCTGGTGTAGTAGACAGGCTTTAAACCCCATCAACCAGCCACCAGAAGAACAGAACTTCAAGCAAGTATATTGATGAAGCAATCATATTGTTTTATCAAGTGTCTATGAAGATCAGGACATTTATAGTCATACTTACGAGTATCTAAACATTTATAATTCAATAACAAGGCTCTAAACCTTTATATTCACGATTAAGACGATCGGAATCTTTTCATGTGTTTATTCAATTCTATCTTGAAGTTTAATTCGATGCTCATTTGAGAAAAATGGCGCCTCATGAGGATTCTCGAGTCGATTTCGACGTTTATAGCCGGGATTAAGAGGATCTGAACCCATGTGGGGTATTAAGGAGATGATATCAACACCACACTGAGGTATCTGGCGTTGGATCTAATCTTAAACTGAGGCGATGTTTCCCGTACACATTGTGATGCGTTGATAGTGTCTGCTGGTGGTGGTGGTAGAGATGCTAGTGGTGTTGGTGGTGGTAAAGATGCTGGTGGTGTTGGTGGTGGTAAAGATGCTGGTGGTGTTGGTAGTGGTAAAGATGCTGGTGGTGGTAGAGACGTATACTGCACGTAGATTTATAAACATAAACACACACACGAGTGTGTATGTGCGTGTATGAATCCACGTTCTCTCGTAATAGATACCGAGGATCTCGGAGAATAGACACCTCAGATGTGTGTATAACTGCGTGTATATTTTGAGAGACGTATATCTCGGTGTATGCTCACCAAGGAGCGTGTATCTCAGTGAATATACACCGAGAGGCTTGTATATCTCAGTGTATAGTACTGAGAGTTGACTTTAATGACTATTTTAAGTATTAAAGTGTTCTTGACTGGTGGCGAACAGGTGACATGCAACCTTGATGACCCTCGTGTGGTAGATAGACCCCCAACTACCTTCTATCCACTGCCATCTATCCACTACTGTTCTTCCTAAAATCATAAACTATTCACAATAGATAAAATTGGTTCACTATCAGCAATAGTCTAGGATAGAAAGAGGTCACACAACATGTTTTTTTTAGTTCAGGAGCGCATTTCGTCCTCAGCACTGGGCGAAACAGTGCTCATACACCCTGTATCGTTTCGCCCACTCTTATTGTGGTCAGAACTGGTTTAAAAAACTTTTTACTTATTTCAGTGGATTCCACTTGTGTGAATTCCACTGAAGAGGATTTCACTTGTGTGGATTCCATTTGTGTGGAATCGAATCCTATACAGTGTGTCTTTCTGTCTCAATCCTATTTCTCTATTAAAGTCTTGCTGGTACTTGCGCCCGGCCGCCGGTGGTATCATCTTCTCGGTACAAGGCACCGTAATTTGAGACCAGTGTCTCCTGTACTCATTCTATGTAATCTTTGCGTTTTGTGTGGGTTTAAGGTGGATTTTTTTGCTAGCGAATTTCTCCCCCTTGATGCGCAAAGGCGATAGTTCCACCTGGGCCCAGCAAATGCAGGCCCTTCGACCGCATTGACATTATCGCCAGAAACGCATCCGCCCGCCAATTGAACCCGGCCGAATCGGCAGCGGCCGGTGTCGGTAGCGGGTTCGATAAGATCACGGTCCGGAGACCGCAGTCACGGACGTGGACACTCCTCCGTCCGTCCATGTCCGTGGTAGCCCTCCTGTGGAGGTACCCCTCATTATCAATCCCTCTACCGTCATCACCTCCTTCAGGTATTCAAATTTGCGGTGGTAATGTGTGGGTTTGGAGCAAGGGGTGATAGTGGAGTGGGCGGTATCTCGGCTGGGTTGTGTGTTTTAGCAAGGTAAGCTGGTTATTTCCCCGGCTGGAGAGATATGTTTGATAAAGTGGCTGTGTTTTTGGGGTGATTTCTGTAACCGAATGATATGTTTGATAGGGCGATGTGTGTTTTAGCATGAAGGAGGTGGTGGTTGAGGTGGTGGTAGGGAGGGTGATAGTGGTGGTGGTCGTAATCGTGGTAGCGGGCGATGGTGGTAGTAGTGGTGGTGAAGAATGGTGACTGAGTATCAGATCAGTGAAAGTGTGACCTCTTTTAAGACGTCATAATCACTGTTTTCAAAGGGGTCCAGTTTTAGGAAGGGATATTGAAAGGGGGTTCATCCTGTTCATCACTCTGGAACCACTTTTCCCAGGACACTCGAGGCAGCGTTCGGTTCCCAGGGTGACACAAGAAAGCCAAGCCGTGTGGCTTGGCCCTGAAATACACATCATGCCAATGGCTTTCTTTCGTGGTTAACAGTATTTATTACATGTAAACTACATTTGGTATACTGCAGCCAGGGTAGAAACATCGGACTTGTTTCCTTACACCGGTTGTCTATGTTCACCAACAGTAAAATGGGTACCTGGGTGTTAGTGGACTGGTGTGGGTCGCATCCTGGGACAAAACTGACCTAATTTGCCAGAAATGCTCTGTATAACAAGGGGCTTTCTATATAGTAGTATGTCATTGATGTCAGCTATGGTCTGTATACCTTGTACATGTACTTGTAGAAATAAAGATATTATTATTATTATTGTTGTTGTTGTATTGTAGTGTATTTTATTGTAGGGTATTGTATTCTATTATAGTATATTGTACTGTAGTGTAGTGTATTGTAGAGGTATTGTATTGTATTATAGTGTATTCTATTGTATTGTGGTTCCAGGATGCCAGCTATGACAGTATGATACATGTAGAGATAGCTTTTATTAAAGCTAGGTTTCACTCAGGCAGCTTGATAAAGTTCCGAGTGAGAGAAACGTGACTTGAACAAAAGCTAACTCCGTTTCGACCTTTCTGTTTATCTTTCACACCCAATAAGACGTTTCTCTCTCTCTCAGCATCCAACCAAGATCATCCGTCACTCCCTCACCCACGGTGTCAGCAACGGGCCTTGGCTGGGTGCAGCTGTCAGCCTAGAGCCAGTAGCTGTCAGCCCACAGCCACAGGGGGGGTGCTAACAAGGGTGATCTTTGCACGCAGAGCCATAGAAACTCTGAGGCCAGCGTCAGCAGACACCCAGCTCGGGTCTGCTGGCAGACATGCCATCCCTAGATTCATCTCCCTGGGGATGCTCTTAATGACAACATTGCTGGGTAAATGGACTCGTTGAGTGGTGATGAGGGGGGTAATGAGGTGATGAGGGAGGTAATGAGGTGATGAGGGAGGTAATGAGGTGATGAGGAGGGGTAATGAGGTGATGAGGGAGGTAATGAGGTGATGAGGAGGGGTAATGAGGTGATGATGGAGGTAATGAGGTGATGAAGGGGTGATGGAAAGAGGTGATGGGTAGAGATGACGGGGAGAAAGTGGGAATCGAGAAGGCAGGGACATGAACAACAATAACAACGACATCAACAACAACAACAGCAACGACATCATCAACAACAACAACAACAACAACAGTCGCATGATATTTTTCTAGTCAGTAACCAAAAAAAAAAAAATCAAAATTCTTAATTTTGCTTCCCCTCCCCTCCCCTTCCTCTCCCTTCCCCCTCCCCCTCCCCTCTCCCTTCGTTCCTGTCCTACGGGTCCTTGCTTAATAGATAGTTAATCATTTATTCTGAAGGAATTAAACCCTTTCCCCCCTCCCACTCCACTCCTCCCTTCCCCATTTTTCCCCCACCCCTCCCCTAAATAAAAAAAAGTATTATTTACGAGGTGTTTACAAGAGTAACCACACCTTTAGTAATAACTACAAGAGTCGATGAGTTATTATTTTCACCCTCCCCCTTCCCCCCCGAGGCAGAGTTATTACTTACTCCAGCATTCATGTCTATTGCTCCTAGTTACTCATAGCTATTAACACACACACACTCCAGGGGCCAGGAGCTATGATTTGACCCCTGCAACCACAATTAGGTGAGTACACACACACATATGCAGTAATCTCGAACGAGAGATAAAAGATGGCAAAATAACCACGGGGGGAAGAGTTGAATGATAGCTCTAGGTCTTTCGTGTTACCAACAAGACATCATCAGGAGCCTGCAATGTTGCAGAAACGACACTCTCTCCTGAATGCCTCGACTTCCTACTCATTTATGCAACATTGCAAACTCCTGATGATGCCTTGATGGCAACACGAAAGGCCTAGAGCTATCAATCAACTCCTCCCTTTGAGCAGAGTACTGAAAGAGGAATTTTGAATTAGATTTTGCAATTTGTGAAAAATTATTTGAAAGTTTTGCTAGTTTTCTACGTTGCTTTTTGTTGTTTGTTTCTTGTGTTGCTTTTGTGTTTAACACTAGTGTTGTGGTTCCTGCTTTCCAGGAGGAGCACTGCACGAGGCCTACTGGCCCATGCCAGGCAAGTCCTTCTCAAAACCTAAACTCACTAATAGAAATATTTGCCCATCCCATTTTCAACGCTACCCAAACCCATTTCCAACTCTTATCCAAATCCATTTTCAATTCTACCCAAACCCATTTTCAACACTACCCAAACACATTTTCAACTCTTATCCAAATCCATTTTCAATGCTACCCAAACACATTTTCAACACTACCCAAACCCATTTTCAACTCTTATCCAAACCCATTTTCAATGCTACCCAAACACATTTTCAACTCTTATCCAAATCCATTTTCAATGCTACCCAAACCCATTTTCAACACTACCCAAACCCATTTTCAACTCTTATCCAAATCCATTTTCAATGCTACCCAAACCCATTTTCAACTGTACCCAAACCCATTTTTAACTACCCAAACCCATTTTCAACTCTTACCCAACCCCATTTTCAACGCTCTCCAACCCCATTTTCAACGCTACCCAAGAAAACAAGCTTTGATAAACCCATTAACTCATGTTGTACGAGACTTACTCAAGTGGGACTTGTATTTATCTACCTTCTTGAAGTGTTATCCGCCCCCCTGGAGGGTGGTTCCGGGGGTCAGCGCCCCCGCGACCTGGTCCAAGACCGTGTTTGATATCCTCTGAGATCTTCACAGTGGAATATATTATGAAAGACCTAGTGTGTTTGAGTGTTCATCTTTACCACACATTGTTGTGGGTTAAGGGACTGTCGCCCCTTTACTAAGGGGTGTGTCACCCCTCGTTACAGTGTAAAGGGTGACCACTAGTGGAGCTAGTGTGGCCCCAGGGGTGGTGTGGTCCTAATGGTCTTATTGATGTGGTCCCCAGGTGTGGTATGGCTCCAGGGGTCTGGCTGATGTGGCCCCGATGGATGGTGCGGCCCCAGGGATCTGGCTGATGTGGTCACCAGGGGTGGTGTGGTCCTAGGGGTCTGGCTGGTGTGGTCTCCAGGGGTGGTGTGTCCCCAGGGGTCTGGCTGATGTGATCCCCAGGAGTGGTGGGGCTCCAGGGGTCTGGCTGATGTGGCTCCAGGGGTGGTGTGGTCCTAGGGATCTGGCTGATGTAGCCCCGGGGCTCTGGCTGATGTGGCTCCAGGGGTGGTGTGGTCCTAGGGATCTGGCTCATGTAGCCCCGGGGATCTGGCTGATGTGGTCCCCAGGGGTGGAGTGGCTGCAGGGGTCTGGCTGATGGGGCTCCAGGGGTGGTGTGGTCCTAGGGGTCTGGCTGATGTGGCCCCAGGGGTGGTGTGGTCCCAGGGGTCTGGCTGATGTGGCCCCCAGGGAGTCCTACATAGCCATGTTGACATATTAATGTGGGAGGAAGAGGAGAGGTGCAGTTACAGGACGGTGGTACGAGTCTGCACTCACACTGAAGGTCATGATACGTTTAATAACGTAGTTAAACTAACGTCTTATTTCTACGTTTACGTAACTTGACTCACTTTAAATACAGTTGACAGTGAAGATTGCGTCAAAAACAATTGATTCAGTGCACTGCGTCAAAAAAAAAATGTCGTTGAGGATTGCGTCAAAAAACTGACGTGTGTAACAGGTCGTCTAAAAGGCCACACCTGAGTGACAGGTCGTCTTGAAAGTTCGCCCCGTCTTCCAGGTCGTCTTAAAACGTCACCCCCATCTTACAGGTCGTCATTCTTTTATATGTACTTGTAGAAATAATTATTATTATTACTGTTATTATTATTATTATTAATATTATTATTAGTATTATTATTATTATTATTATTATATATTATTATTATTATTATTATTATTATTATTATTATTATTATTATTATTCCAGATAAGAGAGTATCGAGCCTTCAGGGAAGCTCTTTGAAGGCTCGATCCTCCGTCGCCAGACGATAATTGAGCTTGTTCTTGAGTGAGCTCCGAAGAGAGCGTCTCATGACACGCTCGCTAGTTATTGATAATGAGAGCTCATTTAGCGTGTGATTATCTTAACCTGTGTGAGAGAGAGAGAGAGAGAGAGAGAGAGGGAGAGAGAGAGAGGTACTAGCAACAGTGTGTCTTATCTAGCACAAGTATTCCACTACAAGAACCCTCCCTCCCTACCCTCCCCCTCCTTCACCCCTCCCCTCCTTCACCCCCTCCCTCAGTTCCCCCACTATGCTACATTCTCTTAGTGATCAGTCACGCCCAATTGAGGGGAGATGAAATAATAGGAGAGGGGAGGGGGAAGGGGAAGGGGAGAGAAAGGGGAGGGGGAAGCCTTTGTTGTTGTTGTGATGTGGGGGTTAAGGGAGGGAGGTTAATAAGGGAAAGGGGTGTTAGTGGCATGCACCTCCTCCCCCCCTCCCGTGTACCTCTTCCCCACCCTCTGCCTCTTCCCTTTTCCATTCCATCCTATTCCATCCTTGATCAAGGTCCCAGGACCGAAGTGATCAAGGTCCCAGGACCGAAGTGATCAAGGTCCCAGGACTGAAGTGATGAAGGTCCCAGGACCGTAAGGTTTTCTAATAAGTATGTCTTAGTCTTTGCCCAGGTGTGTTAAGCCAGGCTTCAGTGAGGCTACCTGGTAGGTGCGTTCATGCACCAGTGTTAAGCCAAGCCAGTGCTTCAGTATACTATGTGTCGTTGACTGAAGAGCAAAAAGACACAATACCGTGACTGGAACAATACAAAGGCACACTAACCAGTGTAAGTGTAACTTTGTAAATGGCTCTTATCTTTCTCCGGGTGGAATGCGTTCATGTCTGAAAGAAAGTCTTTCGTAGGGAGTGATTTTCGTGTGCAGATTTGGAACTAGGCCCTCTAGGATTTTCCAAGAGTATATTATTATGTATCTTTCTCGCCTGCGTTCCAGGGAGTACAAATCAAGGGACTTCAACCGTTCCCAGTAATTTAGGTGCTTTATCATACTTATACGATTGACTTCAATTTCATACACTCTCTGGCTTCCTTAAAACCCATCTTTTGCCTCAGACCTTCCCTCTCCTTCTCTCCCTTTAACCCCCCCCCCTTCTCTCTCTCCCATGCCCACACCTGAGCCTCTCATCTCCCGTCCCTCCATCTTTGAACAGATACAGTGATCAGCGTCGTGACTCGGGTTGCAGCCTCACTGCCATCACCGCGTTAACCTCTTCACGCTACCAGCTTATGGCCCATTGTAATCACCATCCCTAACTATCCTAACTATCTACCTTACCATCCTTCAATACCCCTATTTTTTTTTCTTCCCCCTCACCACCACCTCCTTCATAAATCACTTCTCTCAGTGCTATCATCGCCACTTTGCCTTCTTCCACCTTTCTGTCTCTCTTATTTACTTTAGTTACCCTTTCACCTGGAACCTAAATAACGTTGAACTTATTAATAATGTTAGAACTACCGACTCTTTCTTGAGGAAAAGTTTCGCCACACAGTGGTTTCATCAGTCCAATACAAAGAAGAACAGTTGAAGAAGAGAAGGAGGAGTTTGAGGTAATCAGTTCCCTCAGCCTGGAACGTCCGAGTCCATTTACCTAGCACAGTAGAAGTGTCCCAGGGAAGCACTCGGCCTCTCAAGAGACCCGGAAACTCTACACCATCTGCAAGACTGAGGGACTGATTACCTCATCTCTTGTATATACTTCTTCAGTCTTCCCATTATACCCTTGAATTTGTATTAATAAAGCCACTGGTGGGCGAAACGTCTACAATAAAGATGCCCAGATGTTGTCCTTGTGTCTGAATCTTCTTCAGCGTCATGGAAGCCAGCAGCAAGCGTAGCTTTATGTTTCGCCCACACTCGACTTTATCAAGTTACAGACAGATCCAGCTAAGCACAGAGTACATGTACATTATATGTACTCGTGTACTCTCTGCCCAGGTAGATCTGTTTGTGACTTGATAAAGCTCATTGTGTGGGCGAAACGTGGTCAATAAAGGATCATATTTATACTGCATCTGTGTCTGATTTTTTGTTCCCAGACTTGAAGAGTCGATGTGTTCAGCATCCTAGCACCTTCCTAGCACAATCCTAGCACCATCCTAGCCCCATTCTGACATCCCAGCACAATCCTAGAACCGTCGTAACATCCCAGCACAATTCTAGCACTGTCGTGACATCCCAACACAATCCTAACACCATCCTGACATCCCAGCACAATCTTAGCACCATTCTAGCACCATCCTAGCACCATCCTAGCACCATTCTAACACCAATTTGACATCCAAGCAACATCCTAAAACCATCATAGCAGCATCCTAGTAACACTACCACCATCCTAGCACCCTCCTAACCATCCTAGTATCCTAGCACCATCCTAGCCCCGTCCTAACCATCACCATCCTAGCACCGCTGTTCTAGCCTACTACCACCTCTGAAAATACTGTCTGGGTGAGACAGGGTGTCAAGGAGAGGCAGGGGGTGAGCGAAGCCGAGAGATAGTGAGCGAAACAGAGCGAAACACCATAACTCAGCGCCAACGACCGCCGCCGCAAAAACTCGCCCTGTCGCTAAATGATTCGTCCGCTCGTCACGGTTCATCCTGGACGCCCTCAATTTCCAATCTTGTACGCTAGTGTTTGATGGTTGAGGGACGCGCGCGCTCAAGCGCTGCCTCCGGGGCTTGACGTAAATGGAGGCAGCCCTCAAGCACTAGCCCTGGGTGCACAAGAAGGTCGCCTTGCCTCTCAAGTGTTAGCTGGGAGAGGTCACCCTCTAGTATCAGCTCTTAAGGATCCCAGGCACTGGGATCATCTCACAGTCAATAAATATTCTATGGAGAAGGATCCCAGGCACTGGGATCATCCCACAATCATTAAATATTCTATGGAGAAGTATCCCAGGCACTGGGATCATCCCACAATCATTAAATATTCTATGGAGAAGTATCCCAGGCACTGGGATCATCCCACCACTGGATAAGTCCCACAACACAAAAACTGTCAGGAAGATTCCTTGCATACCATCTATAGATTGATGTCCCTCCCGTCTCCCATTACGATAACCTGACTGTCAGTCAGTCAGTCACCTAGACTTATGGACAGTCAAAGACACCAATGGAAATAAGTCACTTCGTCTGACTTTTTTGGGGGGTTATCCAGGTGGGTAATTTACACATATGATGATATGAATGATAATTTGAGTTACTGTACCTGAATGAACTTACTTATTTACTTACTATTTACAGGTCAACAGAAGTTCAGAACAGGTTACTCCTGCCTTTCTTAACTGCTGGACCATTGCAACATTTTCTTGTACACACTGCAAGACAACATCAATGTTGATGCAGTGTAACTGCATCAACATTGATGTACTTTCTGAGTACATCAATTTGCTCTCAAAGAGTGCATCATTGATGCACTCAAAGAGTGCAAATGAACTGAGGTAGGATAACAGCTCTTGGCCTGTAGATGATCTGAGGCAGAGAAGGGAGTCGAGACTCAGCTCCTGGCCCCGGCTCTTGGACACCTGCTGGAGACTTACCAGATTCTGTGACGGTGTTGAGTTTGGATTAGTTGAATGAGGAGGTGGATGAGGGGACAGGAGCTATCCCTTGGGAAGAGACAGCCGGGGGATGGCAGCATCCCCCTACGGTGCTGCCATCTATTAGTGACGGGAAAGCAACCCGTTCTTAAGCAGGGGTTATTATACGGGTTTAATAACAGGTCCCGTTTACAAGGTCCTATGAGCTTTGCTCTCTCTCTCTCTCTCTCTCTCTCTCTCTCTCTCTCTCTCTCTCTCTCTCTCTCTGGAGCACCCAACTACCCATGTGGATAGTTGAGTGGTTAACTTGTCAGGTTGGGTTAGTTAATTGGTTGTTGGTGGAGAGGAGTAATGACCATCATTAACCTTGGTGGCTGGTGGAGCCCTTTCCCTGGTAGTTAGAGGTTGTTGGAGGTAGTTAGAGGTTGTTGGAGGTAGTTAAAGGTTGTTGGAGGTAGTTAGAGGTTGTTGGAGGTAGTTAAAGGTTGTTGGAGGTAGTTAGAGGTTGTTGGAGGTAGTTAGAGGTTGTTGGAGGTAGTTAAAGGTTGTTGGAGGTAGTTAGAGGTTGTTGGAGGTAGTTAGAGGTTGTTGGAGGTAGTTAGAGGTTGTTGGAGGTAGTTAGAGATTGTTGGAGGTAGTTAGAGATTGTTGGAGGTAGTCAGATGTTGTTGGAGTCTTTAAAGCTCAGTAAACAATATATTTATGGCGTTATTTAGAGCAAAGAGTAGTGTGGGCTTTATCCTACGTCTGCTGACACAGCGTCTACTAGGGTGGAGCAGCGTAGTGATATATTAGGAGTAAGTTAGGACCTTACGATACTAGGGAGGGGCCAGGCTGGTGTAATTACCTGTCATAACTAGGTCAAAAATATCGTAAGGTTGATCCTGGGGGAGTGGCCTAGTAAGGTTGAACCTTGAGTGTTAATGTCTTGATCAACCAGACTGTGACTGTTGCTGGTGGCGCTGTTGCCGTTTTTGCTGTTACTGTTGTTGCTGATACTGGTGTTGCTGTTACTGTTGTTACTGTTGTTGCTGCTGTTACCGCTGTTGCTGTTCGATGCGTTGATGACTCCGAACGAAGAGGCAATGAGTGTACTTCTACCCAAGGCATTTCAAAAATACTAGCGTACTCCACACCACCATGGGACCCTTCTCCTCCTCGCCCTCATCTAATCAAACAGCTCCTGGGGCCAGGAGATAACACTCAACCATTTAAAAACTGCATGTTGGTGAGTTTAAGACACCCAGCTAACATAACACCCACTTGTTCCCGAAATTCAATCGGAAATCGAATTTACGTTACTTGGAATCTATTTTCCCATAGAGTCCCATGTTATAATGTGAGATGCGTTCACAGAACTTAACCTCTCCTCTTTGTTTAATCACATTTGTGCCGTGTTTAAGGCACATTTGTAAGGCCTATATGCAGTACCTTTGTGAGATCTGAAAGTGTCTATGGTACCTCTCTAAGACCTATATGCAGTACCTTTGTAAGGCCTATATGGGTAGGCATTGGTAAGGGAAACTGTTAGTGACAGAGATTGTTAAAACAGGTCCATCTACTCAAGCGGTTAACGCACTGGCCTGGAGTTTCATGACTCACTTGGCCTGGGTTCAGTCCCCACCCATTCCCTGAACTGCTAAAGTAGGTGATATCATTCTCGCCCCTATGTTAGTGACGCCTTGTTCAGGGCTAGTCCCAGACCTTAACAAGGCGAAGACAGGTTCAGAGAGCTTCACCTTACGTCACTAGTAAGCCAGAGGAGACACGATCACAACGTACAAGGTAACTAGGAACACAGACAAACGTGACAGGAACAGACTGGGAGAGATGACAGGAAACAGAGGAGGAGACACAGTTGGGACACACTAAAAAACACTCACCTCCTGGGAGGAACACAAATCAGTGTGTGTTCCTGTGGCACGAACCCAGTAGGCATAAATAGGCGCGTACAACTGGATCACTGGTGCGTGCGATGAAGATAACAAATACTTCACCCAGGAAAAAAGAATAGTTGTAGACAGGTGGAGTGGGCAGCAGGAGGGAGTATGCACCACCTCCTTGGACACTTGAAAAATATGATGAAACGGTAATTAGGGGAGACGGCGAGTGCAGGAACATAGCTCTTCTCTGGTAGCTACAAATAGGTAATTAGGAACATACACGCATGCCCGCACTTACACCCTACCCCCCTATACCCTCACCCACCGCCGCCCACAACGTAATGAGTCAATACGACCAGAGTCAACCACCAGCAAGTAGTTATCACAACCACAAGGTGTAACTACCAACCTCCATAATATTAATCCAACTACCACCATCACCACCCCTTACCAACCCCTCCCCCTCTTCCCCTCCTCCCCCTCCGTCATTGACACTTCCCTGGCAGTGACACAGAGTAAGTGACTCCGCCCTGGGACTCCCAATTACTGTACTGGCCGCCTCTCTGAGTACCTATGGCCACCTATTTGGTTTTTATGGCCCACCCTTCCCCACTCAGCCCACCCTGCACCACCCTGCACCACCCTGCAACACCCTGCACCACCTTTCCTCACCCTGCACCACCCCTACCCACACTGCACCACTCTGCCCCACCCTACACCACCCTGCACCACCCTACACCACCCTGCACCACACTGCACCACACTGCACCACCCTGCCCACCCTGCACCACCCTGCACCACCCTACACCACCCTGCACCACCCTACACCATCCTGCACCACCCTACACCACCCTGCACCACCCTGCCCCACCCTGCACCACCCTACACCACCCTGCACCACCCTACACCACCCTGCACCATCCTGCACCACCCTCCACCACCCTGCACCACCCTACACCACCCTGCACCACCCTACACTACCCTGCACCACCCTACACCCTGCACCACCCTGCCCACCCTGCACCACCCTGCACCACCCTACACCACCCTGCACCACCCTACACCATCCTGCACCACCCTACACCACCCTGCACCACCCTGCCCCACCCTGCACCCCCTGCCCCACCCTGCACCACCCTACACCACCCTGCGCCACCCTACACCACCCTGCACCACCCTGCACCACCCTACACCACCCTACACCACCCTACACCACCCTACACCACCCTACACCACCCTACACCACCCTACACCACCCTACACCACCCTACACCACCCTACACCACCCTACACCACCCTACACAACCCTGTCCCACCCTACACCACCCTGCCCACCCTACCCACTTTCAACCTTGCATAATATTCACGGAGGTCTGGGTCAGTCTTCTTCAACTGTTGTCAACTTAGAAGTGTGTGTGTGTGTGTGTGTGTGTACTCGCCTAGTTGTTGTTGTTGCAGGGGTCGAGACAGCTCCTGGCCTCGCCTCTACACTGGCCGCTACTGGGTCACTCTCCCTGCGCCATGAGCTTTATCATACCTATTCTTAAAGCTATGTATGGAACCTGCCTCTACTACATCACTTCCCAAACTATTCCACTTCCCGACCACTCTGTGACTGAGGAAATACTTCCTAACATCCCTGTGATTCATCTGAGTCTTCAACTTCCAACTGTGTCCCCTTGTTGCTGTGTCCCATCTCTGGAACATTCTGTCTCTGTCCACCTTGTCAATTCCTCTCAGTATTTTATATGTCGTTATCATGTCCCCCCTATATCTCCTGTCCTCCAGTGTCGTCAGGTCGATTTCCCTTAACCTCTCCTCGTAGGACACACCCCTTAGCTCCG
The DNA here is from genome assembly GCA_009830355.1 of Cherax destructor. Classification (NCBI taxonomy): domain Eukaryota; kingdom Metazoa; phylum Arthropoda; class Malacostraca; order Decapoda; family Parastacidae; genus Cherax; species Cherax destructor. The sequence goes on along the minus strand of WNWK01009428.1, from coordinate 41,491 downwards.
GGACTAGTCTTGTTGCAAACCTTTGCACTTTCTCTAGATTCTTTACGTGCTTGGCTAGGTGTGGGTTCCAAACTGGTGCTGCATACTCCAGTATTGGCCTAACGTACACAGTGTACAGGGTCCTGAACGATTCTTTGTTAAGATGTCGGAATGCTGTTCTTAGGTTTGCTAGGCGCCCATATGCTGCAGCAGTTATTTGGTTGATGTGCGCCTCAGGAGATGTGCCTGGTGTTATACTCACCACAAGATCTTTTTCCTTGAGTGAGGTTTGTAGACTCTGGCCCCCTAGACTGTACTCCGTCTGCGGTCTTCTTTGACCTTCCCCAATCTTCATGACTTTGCACTTGGTGGGGTTGAACTCCAGGAGCCAGTTGCTGGACCAGGCCTGCAGCCTGTGTGTGTGTATGTGTGTGTGTGTGATAAAACATTCTCTGTTGTCTTCTAAATCACTCATACTTACCATAGTCTCCTCCTCTTCTTCCTCCTCCTCCTCCTCCTCCTCCTCCTCCTCATCCTAATCCTCTTCCTCCTCCTAATCCTCTTCTTCCTCCTCCTAATCTTTCTCCTCCTCCTCCCTTTCTTAGAGATAGAAGCAGACGATAAGTGAAGGTGGAGAGAGAGGGTATAGGGGAAGAGGTGAATAAATAGAAATAGGAGGAAAAAGAGAAGAAGAGGAGGAGAAGAAGAAGAAGGATGAGAAGGATAGGGAGGAGGAACAGGAGGAGAATAGTAGAAAGATAAGGAAGAATTTGTGGAAAGAGAGAAGGTTAGAGTCCTTGAGCAGTTAGCTAACAAGCGTGGCAACAAACGAGGCAGTTAGCAATCAGAACTAACCACTCAGACCGGCAACTACTCCTGCAGATTAGCCACGGACACTCAGAGCAGCAATTAGACCAGAGAGGTAACAAGGCTGGTCAGACCATGTTGCATCAGAACCAGGTGTGTGTGTGTGTGTTTATGTGTGTGTGTTTATGTGTGTGTGTTTGTGTGTGTGTGTGTGTTTGTGTGTGTGTGTGTGTGTTTGTGTGTGTGTGTGTGTTTGTGTGTGTGTGCGTGTGTTTATGTGTGTGTGTGTGTTTATGTGTGTGTGTATGTGTGTTTATGTGTGTGTGTGTGTGTGTTTGTGTGTGTGTGTGTGTGTTTGTGTGTGTGTGTGTTTATGTGTGTGTGTATGTTTATGTGTGTGTGTGTGTGTCAGAGTGAGTGTGAGTGTGTCAGAGTGAGTGTTAGAGTGAGTGTGAGTGTGTCAGAGTGAGTGTGTGTGTGTCAGAGTGAGTGTTAGAGTGAGTGTGTGTCAGAGTGAGTGTTAGAGTGAGTGTGTGTCAGAGTGAGTGTTAGAGTGAGTGTGAGTGTGTCAGAGTGAGTGTTAGAGTGAGTGTGAGTGTGTCAGAGTGAGTGTCAGAGTGAGTGTGAGTCTGTCAGAGTGAGTGTCAGAGTGAGTGTGAGTGTGTCAGAGTGAGTGTGAGTGTGTCAGAGTGAGTGTTAGAGTGAGTGTGAGTGTGTCAGAGTGAGTGTGTGTGTGTCAGAGTGAGTGTTAGAGTGAGTGTGTGTCAGAGTGAGTGTTAGAGTGTAAGTTCACGTGAATTACACTTAAAACCCTGGTACCGGGAGAAACAAACCATTGTAACCATTGTAAACATTGTCTGGTGCAGTTGGACTCCAGTACCTGGCCAGCCAGGCTGTGGTTCCTACGGTGTATTACGTGCGGCCAGCAGTAACAGCCTGGTTGATCAGGCCCTGATCCACCGCCAGGCCTGGTCACGGACCTTGCCGCGGGGGGCGTTGACCCCCTAAACACCCTCAGGAAGACTAGAAGAAGAACAAGAACAGGAAGGATAAAACAAGGAGAAAATAACCACAATCTTCACAAATAATTTAAACCAGAAATTCCTTCACACAAAATTCCACGAAGGAACCAAAAAAATATTTTAGGCCGTAGGCTGGCTGCCCCCTCAGGCGTGACCAGTGTCAGGAAATCCATTAAAAAACTGGACCGAAATTGTTCCCATTTTTTGGTTAATGAGTTTCCCAGAAAAATAATTGATCTTTGGGATGATTCAGAAATTCATCAATCTTTGCCTATCTCTGTTGGTAGAGAGAGAGAGAGAGAGAGAGAGAGAGAGAGAGAGAGAGAGAGAGAGAGAGAGAGAGAGAGAGAGAGAGACTTCTCACTCTCTTACATCTGGTATTAAATTAAAGATATATTTACATGGATTAAAGAAAAATATTCCAGGTTGATTTAATGTATACTCACACCTGCAGTCACCTGTACTCACCTAGCTGGGTTTGCAGGGGTCGAGTCACTGGCTCCTGGCCCGCCCCTATTAATTATCTCATCGGTGAATCTATCCCATCTATCACTCAGTGGAAAAAAAATCTACTTTCCACTATACCTGCTACTTTCGATATACATTCTTGGAGGTATGATATGTATATCCCTGTATAGGGGAGATATAATCATGAAGTACGTGGTACTTGAGCTTATTAAGGAGACACTTCCCCACCATACTTACGCCCACACACACTCAGAAGTCCCCACCCACACATACTCACGTCCCAACCCACGCCCACCCACCCACGCCCACCCTCAACCACCAACTAGGACGTCCAAGCGATACATTTACCCCCAAGAGCTTAATTTACGGTAAGCTGAGCTCACATTAAACCCTGGCGTTTTCACGGGCTCTCTACGGTAGAGCTTTCTGTGGTGTTGTGGTGAGGGAAGTCATCTCTTGTTCACCACCACCACAGATACTGTTACCTTCACCAGTCCACCGATCTTGTTACCTACCTGCTGGTACTGGTACTGCTGGTGGTACTAGTACTGGTGGTGATACTGGTACCGGTAGTGGTGATACTGGTACCGGTAGTGGTGGTACTGGTACCGGTAGTGGTGGTACTGGTACCGGTAGTGGTGGTACTAAATTCAGCAATGGTATACGACTTGTATTTCCTTCACCATATAATATAATTTGCCAAATATATACAGGTATGTACACTTATGTACACTATGTACAGAGGTTAAATAGTAAGTGTACCACACGATGAGAAAATATGGCGAAAGCAGAAGCCAGAGAGAGTGCACCGTGCTCAACCAGCAGCCCAGACAAGTCTGTCAGTTCGCTTACCACAGAAGCCAGAGAGAGTGCACCGTGCTCAACCAGCAGCCCAGACAAGTCTGTCAGTTCGCTTACCACAGAAGCCAGAGAGAGTGCACCGTGCTCAACCAGCAGCCCAGACAAGTCTGTCAGTTCGCTTACCACAGAAGCCAGAGAGAGTGCACCGTGCTCAACCAGCAGCCCAGATAAATCTGCCAGTTCGATTACCCCAAGTGTACCACATTGCTTCATCTTTGGTGGGCTTGCCTCTGATTGGCCAATGAACCAAGGTACTGATTTACCGACGGGTACCCTATTGATCGTTAAACCCTTAGCACCCGGTTCACTGGTTGGGAGGCAGCCTGTATGGGAGTGTTACGTAGGCCCTACCGTATGTAGGACCCGTCTGGGGAGTGAAATATAACATGATAAAGCTCTAAACAGAGTGAAACATGACTTGATAAAGCTCTACCGAAGCCACTGATGATAGTGGCTTAGGCAGTAAGCCACTGCCTCTTGACAGTGGCAGACAATGACTGTCTGCCTTATTTCCACTGTGGTACTCTGATCTCCCTCGCAAACACTCAGATTCCAGGTACCTGCTTGCTGCTGTCTTCGAGAGGGAGCTGGACAGGTACCTAAAGTCAGTACCTAACGAGCTGGGCCGTGGTTCGAGCGTTGATTTGCGTGCGTCCAGCAGTAACAGTCTGGTTGATCACTAACCGTGTAGCGGGGGGCGTTGACCCCCGGAACACACTCCAGGTACACAGGGTAAGCATGCCCACTCGTCCGTGGATCGAACCCTGATCCCTCCAGTTATAAAGTGAGGCCTTAATCAGATATAAGAGATGTGTGGTCAAGGCCTTAGGCCTTGAAGCAATTTTGATGGGTGG